>VYYJ01000229.1:0-79870 GCA_021029165.1 Cyphoderus albinus
AACCGGCTGAGTGGTACGAACCATGGAAGCACAAAATCAAAAAATACAAAGACTGACACCGAGCAGAGAACGAAACAATTTAAGCAAGTAGACAAGGCTCTCTCTCTCATCGTCTCATCTCACGTATTCATTCTGCTTTTGCCATGAAAGGAAGGAGGAAATAAAAGAGCAGAACTGCATGTAATGCAGTTTTACACCATTCTTTTCTTTTTCTCATTTCATCAGACATTAGGAGCATGATACACATGAGCTTGGATTTAAAAGTTTTTTATTTTCTACTTATTTTGTATCTTATATTATTTTCTACCTACCTAGCTGACTGGGAATGTGTGGATTTTTCATGGATTCTTTTCTCTTGAATAATATATGGTGCTTGGTATACAAAATGGAACATTTATTATATAATAGAGATTTTCTGTTTCACTATCTGTCTACGTAAATATGTGTGGAGCAAGGGAGAAAGAAAAAGGAGTTTGTTCCTAGGTTTCTGCTACTTTTTTCTCTCTCTAATATCAAGCGGATGCAAGCCCGTCCTTCAGTGTCTCTTCTATTTGGGGATACTTAACTGTGTAGTTGTTCTCTGCTCTTTCTTCTTCATCTTCATATTACGGTTAGCATTCTGCTGCTGCAGGATATTCTATCCCCTTCTTTCCATTTTTCTCATTTTCATGAATCAAGGCAAAAACGGCATTGCAAGTAAGTAGCACTGGCAAAGGGGAGAGAAATTTACTGCTCGTATTCTCTTTGCAACATGAGTTTAACAGAAACAACAAAACTATTTGCGTTACTTACCTCTGACTCCATTCTCGTTCTCCTGTGTAAACTCAAATGGTGCCCTACACACATCCATTATAAAAAGGGAGAGAGAAAAAATAAAACTGGTTGATATGATGTGAGTGAATGAGGGAAGGAAGGAAAGAAAGCCACTCATTTCACTGCTGCATTATTTCTTTCCTCAACCTACTCCCCTCATGTGCCTGTCTCTCATTCTGCTCCTTGTTTCACCACCACCACCACCACCGTCAACCACCACCATTTCTCCTTGCTCCTGCTTCACTGCTTCCTTTCTCTCACTCTGCCTTACATTTCATGTCAGGTTACAACCAGTGCTTGCTGCACATGGAGACTGACACTCTCCCATCCACCCAGAAACTTCTCCCAAAATTCCCTTTCATCCTGTTCCCATCTACTCAGCATTTACTACCTTTTCCCCAAAAAATTGGAAAGCGAAACTGCTCCGACTACCTTCACCGTCATAGAAAACTGATCCTTTCCCCGAAAATAACAGCAGCAAGAAAAAATCTCCCTACTTTTAAGATATATACAATTGAAGAGCTTTTTATTCCTGGAGTAAGGAAGTTACTAGGCGACTCAAGCAGTAAGGAAATTTGAGCAGAGGAATTAAAAGAGGAGGAGAAGACAGGAAAAAGGGAGGAAAATCGAAATGAAAGTTGTACTGATGTTTGGTTCAGCTCTACGAAGATGGTGGTGAATTTACGGGTTCGAGAGGATGAAAGAAAATGGAGAAGGGAGAGTTGTGCTGGAATAAAAAATATGGAAACATGTTCTCGGTGTGTTGCATGCTTTCTCGCTGCATCGCCCTAACTAAACCTAACAGAGACAAACTAACATTGTAAAAAGGAAAAGCTTTGGCAACGATCTGTAGCACAGCAGTCCAACTGCTGCACCACTTGCATTCCCTGCACCGCCATGCTTTTATCATGGCACACCACTGAAAACTCTTTTTACGCGAAGTAAAGAGCGCAGTGAAAATGTCACGATGACTCATACTTTTCTCTTTTCTTGCTCACTCACTCACTTTCATTATTATTATTATTATTACTCGCTCAGTGACTTCGAGGCAGTGGAAGAGGAGAGCTGGTAATTTACGCAAAAGGAAACCTACCCCTTTTCCTCTCATCCATGTCTTTTCTCATTTTCACTTTGTTTCTTTCTCTCAAGCAGCACCACTCGGCTTTCGGGCCTCTGTGGTAGTGTTACCACTGCTTCCATGCCGAGTGTGCACAAGGCCTCTGGAAGACACACAGCGACCATTTCAATACTTCACAGTGCGAGAAATGAGTACACCAAACAGATTAGTTCTTTCTTTCGTAAATTGTATGCCCCTATTATTTATATTTTCTCTCTGACTGGATTTAGTTTTGAATGCAAAACAATAATAAGCATGGTACACAAAAGAGGTACACATCATTATTGTTGCTTGAGCATATCATGGAAAACCACAGAAAACACAACTACAAAAGTAAGTAAACTGAACTGATTCACTGCACATATTGTAAATTAGTGGGCTCCCGTTCACTCTAGATTTATCTTTGTAGTAAATAAGTTGCGCAGCCAGCCAATCCGCATGTCGCTTTCCGAGTGCTAAATTTATTTTTAAGTAGCATTATTATGCATACACATATTTAGTGTGCAGGAATGTGTGTTCTTATTCTTAAATGTATGTGCATATTAAAATTAATGCAAATGCTGATGAGATATGGGCTTTCCTTCCTTCCTTCAAACCCTAGTTGTTCGTGTAGTACACACGTTTATACGTCTTCAAGTAGTTTCCTGACTCGTTCCAACCGTTAGGCATTTCGCTTCCAGTCAGCGAAGAGTGGAGCAACTCACACTCACTCACAAAAAGTCTTTCCACATGAAGTTAGGCATTTTACCACATAACGTTACACAAGAGGAGTGAAGTCGTTGGAGTCAGTTAAAGAATCTGTCTGTCTGACCGTCCATGCAAGATTCAGGAGAAGCAAACAACTATTTTAATGCAACCAGACCGGAGAATCCCACAAGGGAGAAGTAGCAGTCCATATCATATCAAAATGATCATGATAATGATACTGGTCGTGATCATGCCTTTCGTCGTCATGAGCCATACGGAATTTATGCAAGCGAGCGATACGATAACCAAGACTTTCGCTTCTCCAACTCCTTGACTGACTGATTCCTTTTACTTTCTGCCTTTATGATCTGTCAAGTCGACTTGAACTCGAAGGCTGGCTGCATGCAAAAGCTTACCTTCTAACATTACGTATTACCTTTCAAATCAGACGAAGACAGTGATGAAGAAGAGAGAATTCTTTCTCTGGAAAATAAAAATCCACGATACTGGTATTTATTATAACTTGATGATGATCATCATGAGGGATGATATTTATGTACACAGTCTGTTTAGGATAAATAAGGATGTTGGAATTATACGGGTTGTAAATGATGATGACTGATGTTAACAGAAATTGTGCACTACTTGACTCCCGTTACATACTTATTTAGGGGAGAACTGAGCAAGAAAATAAAAACTTGCTTACATAATGGAAAAATATTTTGAAAGATGCGAGTAGAGCAATATGTGGTGGAATAGTGTAAGCGATTTGTTTTCTCCTAGAAAGATTTTTTCCGGACAAGCAGAGAGTCATAGCAACCCAGCCATTACGGCGTAATACGGCGCACACATCATTAGGTACCATCCATGAAGAGAGACGGAAAGAGAAAGAATTTCAGTTTGCTTTGCTCTGCTCTTTTAATGTTTGTTGGCTCTCAACTCTCCCTGAATCCAGTTGTGGATGTTCGGAAAACTACAGAACGGATTTTAATGCCATCACAATCTTTCCGCTTGTGGCACAAGCGTCGGACAAAGTCAACTTTGTCTTACGTCTTCCTTCTTGTACACACAGACAAACAATGTACGTCGTTTATTTCAAGTTTCGAGTGTTGTCAGTGCAAGAGTCATGCATTTTGACCTATTGTGCGTCACACTAGCCGTACAAGTTCTGTCACATGCTTTTTTCTCATTGTATTCTTCGAAGAAATAGAACAAATTTGGGAATTTTCTCTGCTTCCTTTGTCTGAAATTGAGTCAGCCCGCACGATTGTGTGTGTCTGGTTGACTCCCACGTTGGCCAATTTTTTATTGTGGGATTCCCCAGCAACGTTTTCTTAGAAAATAGCATGATGTGTACAGTGCATCACGGACATTTCTATGTAGTACAAAAATAAAAACTAATACATTGGATTCAATTAGCAGGGTTTCCGAATGGCTTTTTGTTGGTTATATAAAAGCCGGAAGGGAGCTTGAAGAAATTGAACCGTGAGCGAATCCTTTTAAAGCCAACGTTTAAAGCAGAGCTGTAGTGATAATTTGCGAATAGAGCTAACAGAGTATAAAGCGGCGTCTTTCTTATTTCCTTGTCAGTGATGTTAGTAGTGAAAAAGTTGTGTAGATGAGTGATAAATGATGACAACGATTATCAGGATTACAAAAACTCTGATGACAGTAACAAGATAAAGAGAAGTTTATAATGTATTCCAGAATCAAGGAGAAGATGGAAGGAGACGAGACGGACGTCTATTCAATTTAGCAGCAGAAATGTGATGAATAGAAAGAAACAGGAGGAATCATTTTGCTATTATCCTTTGAATTTATTTATTAGCAAATTTGTCTATCAAATCCAGCCACTAAGAGCGGCGCACATGGGGCCCGACTGTTTCTGCGGTGTGTGTCTGCGTCAACCTCAATAGGTGCCAGAGAAGAAGAATAGGAAATGACAAATAAGGATCGGAATCCTGTTGGCCTTGTCGTTGCCAATCTCTTTTCCGACTTTCTCTAAAAATATGGAAAAAGTTAAGAAGTTCGTCTTAGATGTTGTACTTGTCCTGTCTCTCTCAGGAGCTGTGTGCATGATTGTCCATGTTCGCTCAGACAAATATCTTGTGTTTGTAGCGTCTTCCTTCGACTGCTGGTCTTCTATTGTAAGACGGATGTATTAAGTCAAGGGGGAATCACGAAACTGAGAAGTGGATCTGTACAAGAGGAGTACACGGAAAGAAGAAGAAAAAAGCCTCCGGCAGGGCGTGAAACAATATTCTCCACTTTTCTTCTTGTTGTGTCATTAATCCTCAAAGTTTTCTCTGTTCGTTTTTTCTCCCTCTGCATTCATTCATTCAGTGAGTCGCTCATTCGGTCGCTCCTTATGCGTCCTTTCCCTTTATTTTCCTTTCTGCCTTCTATTTTTTGCTGTTGTTATTATTTGAACCCATGTGTGCATCCTCTCGCTCGTGTCTCCCGTAACTCTTTTCATCTCTTCTCTCTGTCTCATTTTTTTGCCCGAGTCCAATGAACACACGACACGGATCTCTTTGGCTTTGTGTGTGTGTGCGAGAGAGAAAGAGAGGGTGAGTAAGTGAGTGAGCAGTGCTCCTTCTTCATCTTTGGATCATGTTTTTATCCGCGACACACACTAGAAGACACACACTCACTATTTAGTTAGTATACATTCTTAGCAGAGAGAAGCATGCATTATTATTTCAGTTACGACGGTTGCTGTATGTATTAGCTTCGTGACGCATCTCTATACCGATAAGGATTACAATTATGGAATGGAAAAGTAAAGAGGGAAGGACTGTGTCATATTTTTTCTACTCATGAAGAAAAAAGGGACGTGGATGGAAAGGGGAAGGGAAGCAAAGCTGAGAAAGGAAAGCAACAAGACAAGGGACACTCTTTTATTTTTCTGTTAGAATGAGATAGTGAGGCGAGAGACCTTGTTCACTGCGTAAAAAAGTGAGTCTTTGAAGTAGGGAAAGGAGAAGGGGAAAAATTGCGACTCTCAAACTATCTATTTATTTGCGTGTTTCCAAGAAGAGAGAAACTGTACGTGTGTCTGTCCCTGCATATTACGTGTATACATATTTTTATTTGCGTCTATGGAATAACCAAGATAGCACTTTCTTCGCAGTCTTTTTTATACATTATTAAGTACATTTCTTCTTCGCTTCATCTATCCATCCAGTCATTTCTTCCCATTGAACGACGTGGACGCATTTTCCCTTCTTTTCTTATTGTTCTTCATTTGTCTATTCTCCAATTTTTATCTGTCCTTCGTCCTTACCCATTCTCACCATTTCTCTTATCATCTGCTTTCCACCACTGTTCCTAACAAACTAAAAAGAACGGTAGTTGGTTAGTTCCGCTAAAGTAGAGCTAGTTTATAGGAACGCCGCCTATTTATTTGTAATAGGAATTAAAAGAGGTAGTGAAAATACTAGGAAATCATGTTTGTGAATTATTTAGTTGAGTGACATTCAGAATGAAAGTGTTGCAGAGGCGGTTCTAACACTGGGCCACTGCAAGGCGAAATAATAATGCATTTAAGAACGTTATTTCATTTCCTCTTGCCTGGAAAACTGCTCTCGTTTCGGATACGCTACAATACTTAACGTGAAGTAGAGAGAATGAGAAAAGAGAGTGGGACGAGGGCGAGATGGAATATTATTACCTTTTGTGTCGAACCACTGCACCATTTACGATGCACAAAATGCTGCACTGTTGCTTTTCTCTGAACTGTCTAAAACATTTATGTTTCACAAAAGCCAAGCCCATCATACAGAAAGTACCTAATTCATCACTCCCCGTCGTTTCAAAGTCTAAAACCAAGAAATAAAAGAAGAAAAAAAACCGTAAGTAGGTATGTACATATTTACTTTTTGAAGGAAGCGTAATGGCCTACCAGGAAACTCCTCCGTTATATTATTAAGATTTTGATGTGAGTCAAAGCCAGTGCCTTCAGCTAGTCAAAGTTACTTTTGCTTTTACCGGAAAAGACAGTGGAAATGTAGAATATGTCCCACCTCAAAGGAGAACACAGGTTACGGTGTGCAACTGTGCTCAGAAAAAGGTTTACTCTGAACTCACATCGTTCAGGGGGAATTTAGAAATATCACACAGCAACAATCATACTTAATGGAAATGTGCATCTAGTTCATGCAAAAGATTAAAGGCAAGCGAAAGTACTATTATTATTATTAAAATTCCTAATTCCAAAAAATATTAACCGTGGACGATGTGAAAGTGTCCCAGTACACGAGAGAATAAAGAAGGGGAGAAAAGAATGTGAGATAAATGCATGCGAGGAAGTAGAGAGATAATGATAATGAAAGTTTTACCAGGTTTTCTCAGCTAGAAAAATATTATTCTTTGCAGAGTGCTGCCACAGATTCCATAGGATATTCATACTGATAAACAATATTAGTGTTGACGAAATCGGCCTTGGTATGTGTAGGAACTACCAGAGACGGGAAATAAAGTGCGATTTATAATATTTTCAGTCTCTCTATGGGTCAGAGGTTTTTTTCGAGAGAAAGTAACACATACTGACATAAATTTATATCATTTGATTACACTCATTTTCCAGGGTGAAATGGATCATACTGCAAACATAGACCTGTCTCTCTTTCTTTTTCTGACTTAATTCCCTCAGCTACACACTACTGTCTGTTCGTTCGTACTTTCATTTATTATTATGACGATCGTCCAGGTTAAGATTGCACACTAAAACGCACATGGCTTTATGCCACTGGTGCCTTTGTTCTATGAAGCCATATTATGCCTGTATGTACACATTACGAAATTGGAAAATGTGGAGCGGAAGACTCGCACCGGGTATTGAAGTTCATGTGATGTGCAGGATATGTTGGAAGAGAAAGGGAAGGAATTATTCCTTTGGAGGTTTTTTTTCATTCTCTTCGAACTTTCGAAGAAAGTGATCCCAAAAAGCCCGTGGTAATATATTCTAGGAAATGCCACTGCTCAGGCTTCTCTCAAGTTTTCGTTATTTTTGCTGGATACAAGCCATGTCGTTAGTTGCATATGCATGCATGTAACATTATTTTGGAAATAGAACACAAGTGGTGCAGTGGCAGCACTGACTTACTTTCTTAGCAAAGACGGAGACAGATAGTAAGTGGGACCTAACTTAGGTATTTTACAAAGAGAAAAATGGACTGAACTTGTTGGAGTAGTGCAGCGTGAGTGAACGATGGAGAGTAAAGAATGAGAAAGGGTTCAACAGTCAAGACGTCATCGAGCCTTTCCGCACATGCTAGCTCATCCTTTTCTCCAATTTTGTTTCTTCTTCAAGAAAGTAATGAAGAAACGAAAGGGTCCTGTCGGTCAAAATATTGTAAGTATGTGAAATGTCCGCTGCATTGCTGAATCCATTAGATATTTATTTGGTGTGCCTCGCCTAGGGAATATTTTTGGAACAAAATGTGCCCACCTTCTGTATACACGTCTGCCTTCACATTTTCTGCGTTTACAAATTTGCTGTCGGATTCTTTTGTTTCCGACGGCATGGATTATGCATGCATAAGTATTATTATTGATGTGAATCCGGGAGAAAAGGAAGTCGAAAGAACACGTATGCATTTATTATTATGAAACGCATAAATTCATGCCATGCGACTTTATGCTTTTTCCTTTTTGAAATGAGTTGAGTGAATCAGTTGCATGTCATAAAACCGTTGAGAAAATTTTACTGCATCTCCCTCTCGTTGAATTATTTGCTTCTCTCCCTCCGTTCATTCTGCACTTGCTGTTCGCCGCTCTTTCGTTTGAACAGTATTGAATAAAGGAGACATTACAACTTCGATCTGCTTCTCACAATCACAATCTGTGTACGTTGTCTGTACATCATTTGAAACCCTTGTTCCCTTTGGAACCCCGGAATTGAAACTGTTCAGATGTTTTTAAGCGTTTCATACTAGATTCGCTCAATTTTAAGCAAATTACAAGAGGCAAAAGTGAGTGGAGAACGCCTTGTAGTACATAATGTCTATATTTATCTAACAATAAACGGAACACAAGACACAACGAAACATCAAAGTGATCGCAGCAGTGATGATGGTGTTGTTGATAATGATGATTTCTAAGCTCTGTACAGAAGCTTTAAAAAATGTACGTAAACGAGGATTTAGCAACCTGCTTTCCATACATTTTTTCTCCCTTCTCTACTTACACTTCATTCACTTTCGTGTGTACCTTTATAGAATTCCCTAATCTCTTCTCTTTTTTCTCTGGACACAAGTCTGTGCAAGGCAAGTTGCTGGAGATGGTTGTGAGATGGATGGATGTGCGGATGGTGTGATGATGAGCCTCTGTGGAGATTTAGGGAATGATATTCTCTCGTGGTTTCGTTCTTGTTGTTGTTTGTGATGTTGCTTGCTGCTCTTTGAATGCTCTCGTCTCCATCACGATAGGGCGATAGTGTCAGTAATGGTGCACTGATGATTTCATGATGATGACGTAGCGTCACTACTGCTCTTGATACTTTACAACTGTAGTACCGGGAATGGTCATGATTTGGAAATCAAAGTGGAAGAAATGGAAAAAGAAACGAAAGAATACAAAGAAAAATGTTGTAGCCATGCTAATGGCCTTGTCCAGCCAACTCGCATCTAGATTTAGCCTACAAATGTGTAATTTATCCCATTTTGTTCCTCGAGCGTGCGCATTCAATTCAGACTGAATTCCCAACTCTCTCCTTGTTCCTAAAAACAGAATACATTTTCTAGCTGGCTACATTGTTTTGAGAGCCCATTCAACTTCTTGAGTGAAATGAATACCAAAGATTGTAATGAGATGTTGGTCGTTTCTTTCTTGAAGAAGATGAGTATTCTATTTTGGAATATTCTGTTCAAAGTAAATTGTAATCAATTCTTCAGCAAAATAAATCAGCAGTTGTTGTTTATCTGAGCTTTTCAGTTTCAAGGAGCAAAAGTACGCATGACGTTACCATTTGAAACACGGATTCGT
Organism: Cyphoderus albinus; assembly: GCA_021029165.1. Classification (NCBI taxonomy): domain Eukaryota; kingdom Metazoa; phylum Arthropoda; class Collembola; order Entomobryomorpha; family Paronellidae; genus Cyphoderus; species Cyphoderus albinus. The sequence continues at coordinate 9,605 of VYYJ01000229.1, forward strand.
TTCTAGGTTATCTTCAGTTTCAGTTTGTGAAAAGAAAGTACACATTCTTATTGTGCTCTGGGTAAAAAACTAACAAGTTTTATTAGGGATAAATATGGTATCAAAAAAGAGAAGTCCCTTCGAAATAAAATAAGTTTGTCTGGGTTGAGTTTCTTCCCATGATAAAAGACAACAGGGAAAAATAATAAAAGTTGCTTGATAACGCTAAAGCAATATGATTGAGAGCAGTAAAAACGTAGAGCAAAGTTTATGTAGTCAACCATTTTCCTTTTACTCAGCTCCATGACTCCATGAAATAAATGGAAAGATAGGATTTTTTTGAAACTTTGATAGTTTCATTGGAATAGGTGGGAGCCTAACTGCCTTTTGTATGCTTATTTCTGCTCACAGCATGAAATGCGTCTCTTCAGTTCTGCTTTTCACCGGATTTTTTTTTTGCTGCAGCTTCATTGCTTACCTTTGGCGGAGAATGATCATGTGGTAGTAGAGTACTCTTTGGAGTTTTTCGTGATAAAATGTAAGCTATGGGATATTGAAAGTGTTGACTCGTTTTCTCCACTAAGATCAAGTCAGTCAGCAGGAATTATTTGTATTCAACTTTTTCTGTTTGAAAACAAGATAATAAAAAATGCCAGTTGACTTGTGAAAGAGGGGAAGAAAAAGCTCTCTTCTTTCTTCTCACTATTTTCCAACTCAAGATTTGTTTCTTCCCGTCCGATAGACGATTTTAAAGTATGGGAATATTTAGTTCGTCTGTGCAAATTGAATAGTATATAGAAATTTCTCCATTGTTGCCGTTCCCATTCCACGTAGTATTTATTTCCCGTGAGTTGGCCGAATACAGTTTGCTTTGTTGTTGTCAAGGGGGAAATAGAATGTAGACCATTAAAATACATGCATACCGCTCTCTTCTCGTGCTTTTAGATTAAGTAGGTTTATTATAGGAGCTGTTCCTACTCCACTTTCCCCTTTGTTATTTCCTAGTAGCTCTTCAACATGGCTTCTCCCCAATTAAAAACTGAAATATTTTATTCCAAGAACTTAGTCTTCCAATACTTGTACCATGATGTTTCCAAGTCACTCAACCCTTCGCGTCAATACAACGTTTTCTACTTGGAAAGGAGAGAAAGTTTTCTCGACATTTCTTGAAGAGTCTGCCGCTGTTTCATATTTACTCTCTTTCCGTAACAGAACACAGGCTGAATGTTATCACTGACTGACAGTCAGCGTCCCAACAAACGTACTGTTTGTGAAAATTCTCCATAGAAAAAATGAATTAATATACAAACGGGCAACAAAAGACTCCAGATAATTTTAATATGGCAATCTTTACGTATCAAAAATGCTATTTAAGTTTCGCTTCCACTTGAAGGGGCTTCTTGATGGACAGGTGATGCGAACACATCAGCAGCAGGGGTAGTGGTAGAGATAACGATGACATAACCTCCTACATTTTCCGTGTAGCTTCCCACCATTGACGTGATTTGAATGAAAGAAATCTGAAGTTTGCTATTTAAGTTTTTTCTTGAATTCTATAACTTCTTATTCAAAACTTATTATTCTACGTGTTTCTCTCAATGCACCATAAAGGAATGTAATGCTATTGCCTTTTATATTTTTGACAGTTATCAATACTATTCTGTCATGATACCGATTTCTTTTATGTTGGCTTGAAATGTGCACTGATGTGATGATCTGATGGTACCGATGATGTTGACAATGATGAAAATAATGTCGGCTTTTATTCAATATAATGATTTTGGATAAGAGTCACGACAACGAAGCCATCGATTTTATCTGAAATGAACGTTAACTTGCCTTCACAATGTGCATGAAACAAGCGAAATAGAAATTGTTTGATCATGTAAACTTCTTTCATCATTCTTGTCTCTGTCACATCGTCATCCTCAATTTTTTCTCTGTTGTTCCTGATTCCGTTCATTGGAAGCAGACAACACTCCGTTTTCCGGACACAAATTTGAAAATTATATTGGTATAAAAGTTATATGATAATGGTTTCGGTTATGGATTGAATCGAATATTGTAGCAAGTATTGACAATTGAAACGAATACTGTTGTCAGTGTAGAAATATATCCGTCGTGTCATCAGTTGTTTACTTAGAAATGTAATGCATCGATGTTTTTGTGTACCTGACTATTTATGACAGTGATGGCTGTTTAATTTAGTCCAAATACTTTCTCATTTTCAATCGCATAAATTTATTAATTTTGAACTAGAAAACCGTCTTTTATTTTCGTGACTTTATTTACACAATTTTTATTATGCAAAGTAAATTAATTATGAGAGGAAAATTTCTGTTCAAATACAAACGTATTACTACTACGTTGATATAATTATTCCACTTGACATTATGTTGATTTAATCAACAGTAAACATTTAAAACTACTGCTGGGTTTACTAATTAATCACAAATACTTGGTTCAACTTTAACTGTTGAACTGCACTATGTATGTATAGAATCAAGCACATCTGCAAAAATGATTTTGTCAGCGGTAGAGACTGCAATGTGCAATATTGCAAGTTATCGCTTTTTCTTTTCCTGTTTGAAGATGTGGTTTTTTATTTGAAAGTCATCGTCTTTGATGATGGGGAATCATTGATAAGGAAAAGTTTTGGAATTGGCTCTGGTCACACGATAGTACTGATAATAATCGTAGCAACGTGAATTGTTGGTGAGTAGTGAAAGGAGCGAATAAAAGTTGTTTAGCTGAAAACTTCCTCTGATATCACTATTTTGTCACAAGGCTGTAACCGAAACTTGGGTTGGCCTTGTATGAGAGGAAGTTGGAGCGGAAAAGAGCAGTCTTGGTTACTTGGTTGTTACCAGTGGTACTTACCACTGCCAAATACAAATTTTATGCTTTACTCCATTTCTGATGTCTCTGTTGTCCTGAGTGCTCCTCAGCCTTGCTTGTCGATCATTCTACTCGACTCATTTGACTTCTGTTCTACCCACTAGTCCTTCGCTTCATATTTTTTCTCGTTGAGCGGAGAAAGATGGGAAAGGGGAAGGAAGTTGACTTGTTGCGATCCTATCAAAAATCATTTATTTATTTATTTTTTGCCTTCGTTTTGACTGGCATGTGGCACAGAGTACCCTGACTTCATACTCACACTACCGACCATCATATCAAGTCGTTCAGACTTTCTCCTTTTCCTTACTCAACTTAAGTGAAGGCAGGGTTAAGACACAATGAAAATAGAAAAACCACGTCAAGACGGTTGAGTCTTGTTTACCTTGTGTGTGTTCCAACTACAGTACGAGAGATTACATTTCACTATGGCAGATATATATGTTTGGGCGGTAGGAAATATGAAAATGTTTTGCTGAAACGAAAATGCTCGCAGAAGATGATAAGTGGCAGCACATAAGCATAATAAATATAGTGGTGGTGTTATGTGGTGATCATCCTTCTTTCTCCTCGGGAAAAAAAATGAAGAAGCAATGAAAAAGATTGGAGAAAGACGACGAGAGCGAGCCACAAGTTACGTTACATACAACTACTATTGGTAAGCTTAAGTGGCTATATCATTACGTACGTAGTTATATGAGAACCGTCACCGTCACCGCCATCACCATCATCATGATCAGCATCAACAAGCTCACTCCTCATCACCAGTATCAAGTCCTCCTCTTTACTTTTTTTGCTTTCGTTGCTCTACTTTGTGTATGTGATGGTGATATGAGTGGCAGGCAATGTCAAACAGAAGCATAACGTTATTTTCTCTTTCTTGATCGTCTCAACTTATGTCCCGTAATATGCATAATGTTTGCTTTCTCTAATGTTTCGTATGCACCCAGCTAATAACTTACATCGTTTACGATTTACTGTTTCTGCTCCTCCTGCCAATACGAGTATTTTTTGAAATATATGGATCGTGGTGAACTTGGCTATTGCCATCCTTGTAGTTGAAGGCTCCTAAGAAGCACCAGCAGCAATACCGCAAGTTTTTGACTTTCTTTTCTGTAATGGTACTACATCGAACTGCCACTCCTCCTGGTTCTCTAATGTATTTTTCTTCTCTTTTTATCTTTCGCCACTACTCCACTTTTCCCTTCGCTTCTTATATTTCCGCTGGCTAAGAAGATTGCAAGTTTTTGTGTGTGTTCTAAACAGGATAATGTTCATTCTCTTTCATTTCGTCTCCTCAGACCAGACGTTTTAGTCAAAAACATATTTCCCCTTTTTCAATCATAGGTAAGTTTGTGCTACACACATTTCACAGGCACATCTATCTGTCTCTCTCAAAAACATAGCACTACATTGTATTCATTTTTCATTTCTCTCGGCGAGTCAAGAAAGCATGTAGAAATATTTTGTGCTTATATGAATACGTCAAGGAATATTGCTTGCGGGAGTCAAGTCAGCAGTCGCTTTCAAAATGAAAGGGAAAGCAGAGAGAAAGGCGACTGACTGAGGTATTGAATTGTTAGAGAAACTCTACAGGAGTCAAGCTATTTTCCCTTCTCCCTCACCCACTCAGTCTCTCACTCGCTCTGTCTCTCCTTCATCTCATTTTCCTCCCCTTTCGAACTAGTTTCGTACGTTCAGCTGTAAGAGAACAAAAAATCCCAGTGAGTACAACAAGTACTGGAGTAACACGTACGCATTTCTGCACTTTCAGCTAACCGCTTCTTAAATACTTCCTTTATTTCATGTACTGGGCGTATTTTAAGTAGTTTCACTTCATCTCCTCAAATGTCAAACATATTGATATCATATGTTCCTGGAAATGTTTTCTCTAAATGGCGAGCGCAGCACTACCGACCGAGTGTTGCCTTACAAATAGACGAAGTAGGTTTCTGGTTAGTCGTAACGACTACGACATGAAACGTCAAAATCGCTGATTTTCCTATTTTTGCTGTTTCCATCCTTTCCGTGTTCCCTTTCCTCGAGCAGATTTCTTCCCCAGGTTAGTCGTTTCTCAACAATGAGAATACAGAGAAAAGGCTTCCAGTGACATAAAAAAGGAAAAAAGAGTTTCTGGTTGTCGCCACGCAAGAAAGGCAGAGCACATATCATTCCGGGTTTATCTTGTTGGAGACATGTTTATCCGTTGCCAGCAATGAAAGTAAGGAAGTAGGGAGGAAACTTTTATGTCTGAGCTAAGAAGATGTTTTATGTCATTGCGATAACTACAGAAATAAAGAACTTGAAACAATTGTGTACGGCAACAGCATCATTATCATCGTTAAGTGCCTCGCGAGTCAGACTGAAGTTGTTGCTTGTTACTCCGTTTAGAACCCATACTCGAGGAAATATTCTTTCTCGTCTCCAATCTGGCTCCCGCCGTAGGTACGCTTGTAGTCGGAGTGGAAATAAAATTGAACTCAGTAGGGAAAATCTTGCTGAAAGCAATAAAACGAATGAATATTATTCAATTTGTGTGGTTCACATTGTGAGTGAACATTAGCAAAACACGTTCCATTCTCTTCCTGATTTTGTGTCATTGATACTGACATTAGTCAAATATATCAGAAAGTTTTCAAAAGGGAGGGAAAGGCATAATGAATAAAAGATTGAAAAGAAAGTAGGAAAGGATAACGACTATGAGTAAGGATGAGAAATTACAAGTTGCCAGCTCATCCGAAACGAATGAAAAGACTGAAGACTTCTTTCCCATTTTATGTGTCTCCACTCTTTTTACCTGTGGCTTCTTATCTTTCTTATACACATGCACACTTTTTTATTGTCTTCCCTTCACTCCTATGGCTACGAGCTTGGCTCATTTGGATATTTCAGCTCGTCCTCTGTCTTCTTCTCTGCAAGGAATAAAATGAGAGAGAAGGAATTTATTTAATAAGAGGGTGTAATGCGAGGCAGCCTTTGAGTGCAGCTGAGCGCACAAGATTGTCTTTGTCCATGATATTCAAAATATGCGTGTTAAAATCTTTCATATCACAAATTCACAAGGTATGAATATTTTCATATTGTTTGAACAAGGCATAAAAAACCTGCCCAGACCAGGTCGTGTACGCCACTCAAAGTTAGACGGAAGGAAAGTAGAGGCAAAGAAAGAGGGGAAGCTGGAATAGCCGCGCACTGACGATTCCAGTCTCCAGTTATCTCAGGCAATTTGACGTCCTTCTTGCTCAACCCGAAAACATGACCATTATTTGTAATACTGTAATAAATAAAACACAAAGAAGGAAAGAGACAGACAGCAGAGGGAAAAGACACAACACGAGTCATCATCTACTTTCGTTGGCTTCTCTTTCTTCATCATTTTCATCATCAAGCCTCTCCCTCATTTTCTCCCTGGAATATTTCTTTTGTTCTGCCACCATTCTTGCCATATTTTTCACCCGCGATTGCGATGCGTCCCGAGTTCTCAAAGATCAGGACGACGATGCGATGCATACTCTACAGTTACGGTGTGTAGCACTATTCAATGTTTTACGACAAGTAATAGTCCTAATAGTAATATTGTTATGGAGCACTGTGAAAGCTCTTGTTGTTCATCTATGCCATCACCGTCGTTTTGAGTCGTGGTCATGTAGAGCAGCAGGGGAAAGCAGAGACGGAAACCTTCCTCTTCCGTCGCGATGTTAACTTCTGCTTTCTGTTTATTTATTCCTGCACCTACATTCTATTGACTAAGATCTATTGTGGAAGGGTACCAAGTATTATTGGAGGAGCTGAGGAACAAGGTTCCCGGTGGCGAATGTGGCGGCAGTGCATGCTGACTTGCTGAGTTTCTCCCTTTTTCTCTCATTTTTCCTCAACTGAGCCGAACCAAAGAAGGCGAAGAATGCGAGGAGAAGAGAAAGCCTTATTCATTTGTATGAAATATTGCTCGCCACAGCGTGGAGTTTGTTCCAGACAATTCATTTGTGCTACTGCTGCCTCTGACTCACTGACTGACTGTGTGGGCTCCTTCCTCAACATCAGTAACAACAGCAATAACAACAACAAAAATTCTATCGTGACGATATTTATTATTAAATTACCAATGTAGTGGTGGTGGCTGCAACGACTACTCTATATAATTTAAATAGGTAAAGTTGCTGAATGAATGAATCTGTTTTCTTTTTATGAGTTCTCATTATTATTATTACGCCATACGACATGAATGTAATGCAGAAGAACGTGTGTGTGTAGTTGCGTGTATATTAATATCCTGTTATTACCAGCGCTTCCTCCCTCAGAAAGAAAACCAGCAACTTCATCGTGATCAGCATGAAGCGTGGTGGTACAACCATGTAAACTTTTTTCTACGTTTGTATGTAATAATCGTCATGGGAGTTGAGGAAATATACACCCAGCCTATAACGACATTTCTGTTACTACTACAGTGCCAGAACAACTACGGCATCGAGTTTGTTTACCTGCACACAAGATAATAATAATAATAATAATCAATGTCAATAGTCCGCCTCTGCCTCCACATCACAATACCAATGATTCAGTATGTGGCATGCAAATAATGTATGAGGAAGTCCGCTTTAGTCGGTGCAATTTTTTGTACCAAAGTCAGCATAAAAATACCCCTGTAATAATAATGCTTCCTTAAAACGTATACTTTGTTTATAAACACATGGCACACACTGTTTATTACCAATCTCCCTTCACACTGGCTACAGAAGATTTCTTGCCATTGCCTCCTCAGTCACTTTCAGTTGCGGAAGCCCTATTAAAAGAAAGTGTTCGTTTAACTTTAAAAGCAGGTCAAGTTAACTCTGAGTGGATTTGTAAGTTATCCATAAAATTACATTATCGATGCTACATACACATAAATACGTCAAAGGTATGGAGAAGCTCAGTAATTGAATTTCAATCTCTTTGTGTGCGTCTATCCTGTAACAATAAGTGAGCAGTGAGTGAGCACACAGGCTGCTGGTGGTCGCCCATCGTCATCCAATCGACATCATTCATTGATTACTTTTTACCTGAAAGCTGTGTAGTTTTTCAACCGAAATTCAAAGCTTGGTTAGACTACAACCGCATGCTCTCGCCTCTAAACGCTCCTCTCTCATTGTGGATCACATAATTTCTTATTTCCAGAAATACGTATGCCCAGAGGAAGGAAATCTATGCACGCTTCAGTCTACCTGTGTACCAGTGGTCTCGAGCTTTCTCCTTGTGAAGCCCGTGAAGGCAGGCTGCTTTTCATATATTTATCAATTTAATTATTTATTCATTTGCATCAAACAGAGAAGAGAAGATAAAAGAGCGATTTCTGTGGCACACCAATCTCCGCAGAAGCAGGCTGAGACACTGAAAAGAATAGAATGAGAAGATGATCACTGAATCCATCCTTATTTTGTTTCTCCTTTTCCAATTCCCAATTTGCAAAAATGTGGCAGGGAACACGGCACAGAAGGAAAGTCTACTTCTTCACACAGCCCAAATAAAGAGCTCTTCTCAAATTTCTGCTTAAGTAAATGTGCGCACTAATGAAGATAGTAGCGCTTTTTTGCTCAACCACTAATGCAGAAAATATACATAATAAATTCACCTCTGCCTCTCCGCCTGTCACTTTACATTATTTGTCGCCATGAGAATATAAACGTGACCGTTATTACTCGTCGCAGTGGCTTCGTAGGGGTATATTACACTACGAACAAATCTTTATAATGGCAAAAAATAACTTATTTATATAAAATTAGCCGTTTCTTTGTGAGCGCTTACGTAGTTTAAAAAAGACAGGAAAATCTCATTAGTTGTTCCATCTGCAACATTTTTGTTCGCTCAACATGAAAATCCTCTTTTGGTTCTGTAAGACCTCAGCTATGGTTGCAGTTGGCTTGTCTATGATTTCCTATGCATCTATTTTATACTTACTTTTATTTGTAAGAAAGCTTTGTGACGCTGCTCGCATCGCCCCGACGGTAATAGTCCCGATAATGATTACTTTTATGTTTAAGTTTTCCAATTGTCCTCAGTCCGTAAGGCACAAAAATCGTTTGACTACACATACGCCATGCTGCATATAGACTACGCGTTCAGGGATGATTGACAATTTCTTGATGGAAGTCATAATCAAAAGACCGTCTTTCAAGTTCCAATGTTTATTAATACATAATTCCCAAAATATTTAAGATGATTTATTCTTTCAGTCGTTGAATACTGCTTAACATGTTTATTTAAGAAATTTCCTTATTTTCTTGAAACTGGAAAGAAAATAGTGTCAGGTCACGTTAAATAATGAAGCCTGCCCTATGTGATTTTCCAACTTTTTATTGCCACCAGTAGAGATTTTATATGCATGACTAACCTATTTTATTACTAGACGCGTGATTACGTGCACTGAAGAGGAAACCATTTGGCATTGACAAAAATGGAGCTTAAGTGGAAGTGCAAGTGAAGCGAATAAATTTTACACATTTCCTTTTCTTTCCTCCGCTAGTAAAATGAAACTTGTACACAATTTAGACAACTTGACGACCACTTACCGTTACTACATCTAGTCAGATTGTTAAACAAATTCATTATTTGCGGCTTTTAAGTGACTATTTTTCTCTCGCGTCACTTTTATCAACACAACAACGGAAATTACCGTTGTTAGTTCTTTTATCGAAAGTTTCCACACAAGAAATTTCCGTATTTACACATTTGGCTATATATAAACTGGAATGTAATTCATGAAACGTTTTTGCTATTTATAAATTTACAAGCATAAATTTTTCAAGAATCTAATATTGTAAAAGAGAATCTCAAGGGTTTTGATGTAGCGCTTTATTAGTTTGCTCTAAAAATTATGTTTTTCCAGAATATCTAGTAATAATAAGACATTTGGTTTATGGCATTGATTTCGTTTATCTTCGAGGCTTTTAATTTCGTGCTGAAGTGTTTACGCAAAATAAATAAGTAAATGCACATTCAGAATATATATACGATGTTGCCATAACCCTGCGAAAAGAAAATAGATAAATTATTATGTTGCGCATACAATTTGCAATTGCCATTTCTGTTATGTACTGACATCTGCGACGGATGACGATTTTGATAATTTCGACATTGAAAAAGTGACAACACAAAACGCATTAACGATTCATCAACGTAACTGTGCCTTTCGTTAGTTGAAGCACTTTATTAGTGTACTACCAAATGTTTTAGAAATGCACAGCTCCACAATGCTAAACTGATTCCATCTGTCTACTCTGTATAATTTTAAACCGATTTTCATCATGAATTGGTAAAGAATTTTATTGCATTTACGTGGATCATGCTGCTACAAGTGCAGTTACAATTTCTGCAAGTCCCAACACTAATAGACGTGTGCAGGTTAAGGTCGAACGTGCTTAATATATAATCGGCAATGCATTCTATTGTTAACTTATACTGATTTCATCATTACATTTTTACACCACATACAGAAACGACCAAACGAAAATGAATAAAATGTTAGCCGTGATCCATAAAATTGCTCGGGCGTATGCCATGAGACATATATTCCAATACCTGGTATATTAAAGAAACACATCTTACGTAATGCAGGATATTTATGACAGTTTTCTATTGAAACAACTACACTTTTTTCTTCTGCATTAGGACTACCTAGATCACATTGATGATACATAAGATTCTCTACTCGATTAATAAAGAAATAAATAAAGAAGTTTTCAGTTATTGTAAATGTAGTCCTAGAAACTACATTACACAATTAAAGTAGATTCAAGTCTGTGACATTTATGAACAATTCCATTTCGTTTATTGTTTAATAGAATACAAGTCGCCACTTTGTCTCGTGTTCTTTCATCTTTTTTTTTACTTTGTCCAAATGGAATGGAAGAGTTGATTTTGTCGTTCGGCATAAAAATGTTGGCCTGTCAATTACTTATCTACCTATGCAAACTGTTATTAAAGGGAACAATACTTGGCTTGGCTCTTCATACAAATAGGAATGTGGGGCTGTAGTGAAGCACAGTAACTCATTACTCAACCTCGTTGAATCTTTTCACAGTAAATTCAAGCTGAATGAGAAAAGGAATGTAATCGAAGGTAAAAATATAGCGGTGATTGTAGCATTACACAATCTCTTAAAGATAAGCATTCATTGATGTTGCAGTGCAGTATATTTGATTTGAGCCATTCATATTATTTATAAAGGCTGAAGAAACAAAAGCATTTAATATACAATTGTATCAAACGTAACTGCTTCAAAATATTACTCTAATCAAACAGCTTCAACAAACAGAGTTAGTGTGTTACAAGTGTTGGTATTAAAGTTTTGATTAAGATACGATTTGTAATCGTTATTATTATTTGATTTGCTCTACTGTTGACATGACAGTTCATGACGTAAAAAGTGCAAAGCCCAAGAGGAAAAATTGTTTCAGTGATATGTACAAATGAGTAGAAAATTGTATGTATATTAAATAAATCATAGACCTTCAGTCGCACGGTATTTTTACCAAGGTAGTTATTTATTATTATTGCATAAATATTTATTTATCGTGTAGCTAGCTGTCTATAGAAGTATTCTCCAAATGATAGGCATTGACATGAAACACTGTTTCATCAATTTGTGGAGTCGCCTAACAAGGTTTTTCCCTACCTTTCGTTAGTAGCTCTGCTGTTAACCACCGTTGAAAGTGAAGACACATTTGAGCCTCCTTGCAAAAGAGTTGCTTTTGCTTTTATGACACACCTGAGTATTTTTATTAGCAGTGTCTTTTTTCATTCTGACTCTTTGTCAGGGTACATGTGGTATGCTTTGCCAAGTGTATTATGCTGTGTGCGTACTGTTTAATTTTTAATTTACATGACAATGCAAAGTGTAACGGTAGACTGTGTAGGAGTGAAGAGAGGAGGGACAGTGCCGGTTTCATTAACCCATGATCATGCAACACTTTCATTATTGTTTTATTACACACAACTGTGTTGCTTAAGCCTGTATTTATTAACTTTATCAACATTCTCACGCTTGTCTGTGACAACTAACAGCAGAAGATTTTCTTCCACACTCTTCGTAATAAAGTGGGACTGGCTTTGCATTTGTGAAAGAAACCACGAACATAAATAAAATAAAATGCACAAATTTAATCTCGCAACCAGGTAGGCATAAATAAAGACTGCTTTTCGTCATCCTTTCTGCACGCACACCCTATGTCGGGTGTGCGTCGGGATAATGTCACAGATTCTGCTACACAAGGCGTGTTGCATGAATGATAAAGTAAGACTGCTCAACATTTTGCTGTTCAGTGACTGTGCATGAAATATGGAGCTATTTCCAAAACTTTTTTGTTGATATTTTGTAAATTGTATTCATAATAATTCACAGAAATCTCATCTACGACATTTCACGTGTATGACCTTACGACATTCTCTCATTTTCATCATCATGATAATCAATTGTCGTGGAGAGACTTTATTTTTTATTCATTACCTTCTGCATGTTTCCCTAGAGGAAGAATGTAAATGCCGCACGGTGTGTGTGTTTTTATGGTAACACTCTTATTTTCGTTAACCTTAAACTGTACCAGATACATATGCTTATGTCTATTCTAAAAGGTATGTACTGAACTAGTCGTGTATTTTAGATGTGAAAGCGTGAAGAAACGATGCATTTTACTTGTGCTAAATTTGTGTTTGAAAGATTAAGGCTGCGTTTGTTCTGTATACTTAAAATTGCTACTCTGTCGAGCCAAAGGGTGAGTACCAATTCCGTTGCGACGAGGATTATGCAATTCTTTGGAAAGGAAAGAGATCACGGTAACAATCTTGTGGTTTAAGCATAACTGATCTCCAAATCTTTTAGCCGGGATTTGTGTTCTCTGTTCTCATCAAAATGATGATATGCCATCAACATCAGCATCAACGCACCATGGGAGTTTCCCAGCGTTGTGGTTCAGATATGCTTTTCTCGGTTTCTTTTACCTGGGGCTAAGTATTACCTCATGATACGTAGCAACGACGGAGAATGGACATGATCAGCAACAGCACGCTGATGTCTTCTCTTCTGTTTGTCTTTTACATCAAGAAATGTGATTACGTGTTTTGGCTCACAATGTGTACATTATTATGGATAATAATTTTCATTACTCTCATCTTTTTGAACGAAAATACCTGGAACAGGGAGAACCTCGGCTCCCTGATTTTAAATATATTTAATGGAATTTCGCCTTGTGAAGTGGAGGAAAAGAAAGTAAATTGCAAAGGTTGGACAAACGGATCTGATCTTGTATTTTGCAATAGTTGGCTGAATGCAAGGACGGATAAGCCTAAGTCTAAGGTTCAATTTATGTAATACAAATCCAAATTCTACGGAAGTAGGTTTAAGATCTATTTCGGTTAATTCCTTACACTAGCACAAGTATTTTTCGTGATGTGAACATGAACTTAACTTAATGCTAAATTTCTCCTTACAAATAATAATAAAAATAATAACTCGCTGCAATTCGATTGAATCTGTGGCACGCTCTCTGCCATTTAAATTTTTGTGTGTCAGAAAGCAACTTCCACTCTCTTGGCAATCACTGGGGAGTTTTGCTTTCTAGAAGAGCTAAAGCTCCCTGTACCCCCTCTCGATAACTTGGCGTGACGTGATGGGAAACGGAGTGTGTAGGTACCTTGAAAGGTAACACATTGTTTAGCGACAAGTGCTTGGAGCTGGAAGCGACCTTTTGCTTCTTCCTCATAGCCATCGTCATCTTTTCTTATTTTCAATTTCTTCCTTCAAGGAAACGACGTGCTGTTTTCAACATTTTCCTCGTGTTTGCAGTAAATATTGTATGTACACATCCATTGTACGCGGCATGGAAACAGCGAAGGGTTGTTGGCTCAAGGTTCAAGCTTATTTATTCTAGCTGAAGAAGTAGAAAAGATTGAAAGGAGAAAGAGAAAAGATTTTTTCCTCTTCCTTTCCCAGCATTTACTCCAAAGTTATTCTCTGGCAAACTTTCGTTGCAGTCGAGGACAAATCGAAATTCCACGATACGTTTTTCATCTTTCTCGTCAATGTAACACAGAGAGAAGCAGTGAAGGGAGTAACGGAAAAAGCGTATTTTGTTTTTGTTGCATTGTCCTACATTATTGTTATTATTATGACTATTGCTGTTATTATTAAACGTGCATGTAAATTGTAAGTTTACTTCATAGCACACAATAGCAGCAGTCAGTGGAAAAGGAAGGATTCCCACTTCTACCCTTCACCTACTCTGCTTTTGCTGTCTTGGAGTTTTCCAGGTTGTGTAGGATACTCAAGTGTGCTTTCACGCACGTGACACTGGGATACGAACAAATGTTTGGAATAAATGGAATGAAGCAAAAAGGGTGATATGATAACCGTGATCGTGATGTGATGTCTTATGGCATATCATGTAACGTGAGGTGATACAATGATATGCCAATGTGGGTATGTAAGACGCCTACGAAGACGATACTTGGACGGAATGAACAAAGGATTGCGTATTCTTAGTTTTAGGGGATGCCAAACTATTTCCACCGAAAAGTTGCCTTCTTCATTCTTACATACTTTACACTTTTCTCCTGGTACTCATGCTGTAGACTTCACCTTTATAGGTATCACACCACGGCACACACGCCATTAACTTCTGAAGAAGAATGTAAAGTGCATTTATGTGGAACGTAAGAAATAGATACCTACGGTTGGCATGTTTGGCACATTGTGGTGTGGATGAGCCAATATTGAAGGACCGGGGCGAACTATTGTGCAAAGATGCGATGTGCGGCATCAGTAAGAGCTATATTTAAGTACGCAACACTTGCATTATGATATGACAGACAGACAGAAAAAAATGAAATGGTTGGATGGATGTAGTAATGGAAATTGGACATGAAAATGCAAGGGAAAATGTACTTGATCCTAGCAATCGTCGCGATGATGATGATATGAGAATAAAAAGTAGATACATTGCCACTTCACCCGAAAAAATAATAAGAAAAAAACGTTTCTTTATTGTGCATTAGCAGTAATATTTTTATATTGTTGGTGTTCTCAACAAAAGAGTAAATGTTGGTTTAAGTTGTCATAAGTCTTTATGGCGGTCCTATTTTGTCTATTTCGTCGACAAGGAGGACATGGGAGCGACAGTAAAATATGAAGAAAGTGGAAAAATGTATTTATTGAGCTTTCTTCGTTCCCTGCTATTTACTTAGTGTTTCAGTTCAATTCGGCCGAGTTGGCGTGTGTCTGCGTGTGCTACGACACTTACTTCATAATTCAGAAAGTAGGAGGTGTTCATCTCCAATGAAGTTTGGTTGCGATGAGTTCTATGCTGATATTATTTGTTTCGATGTACTTTTTCCTTCAATATATCCACCGATTTAGGAAAACCATTTCTGTTGCAATTCTCGGACTTATTTCCTTAAATATTTTACACAAAAATGCACGTGAAAACAAGAAGGAAGTGAGTAGGTATGTCACCGATTACTATTTGAAAAATATTTTGTCTTGTCTCTATTTCTGCCCATTGCTTCTTTCCCTCCTGTCTGCCGCTCATTCGTGTTGTGTGCATATGAATTTGACCGATTTCCTG
The DNA here is from genome assembly GCA_021029165.1 of Cyphoderus albinus. NCBI lineage: Eukaryota > Metazoa > Arthropoda > Collembola > Entomobryomorpha > Paronellidae > Cyphoderus > Cyphoderus albinus. The sequence goes on from VYYJ01000229.1 coordinate 25,072, forward strand.
GAACACTGCTGGAACATGAATTCGTCGCTATGCCTTTCCACACCTACCTGGCTCCAATGTACATTTCGTACAGTGAAAACTCTGAACTGAAGAATACACTCCATCTCATGCATGCACGGCATTACTGAAATGCATTTCTCGTCCGAAATTGTTGGTAAATATAATATTACGGGGATGCTATGAATCATGATGTGGAATGTGCATGAGCGATCAGCGAGTTGAATTAATTATTTTTCTCTTTCTCCTATCTCTCGTTTGTATCCCTCATTTATGAAACAATCAGTTACAACATGAAATAATGTCTGAATTTAGTACACCTTTGCGAATTCCACACTTTTACCTTTTTCTATAGACTTAACTCATTATTAATAGAATTGTATACCTAACTCTACTTAGGTAGTTACGCACATATTAATTTCAATGATGAAACTTTTTTCCGAGAAACTTTACTCCGAGCAGAGTTCTCAACACAAATATAATCATCATCATCATGGTATCATCAGCCTAATTATGATATTTTTGGAGAACGATAGAGTACAAATAAGAGCTTGTAATGCATCTCGAGCGAGACTGCTTACCGTGATACTCGACGACTAGGTATTTAGTTGGCTCGGTTTTTTGGAGAGTACCAGTAAGCACTTTGACAATAATGAAGACATTTTCTATTCCATGAATATTCATATGATGGTCGAGTAATCTTGTTTTATGCCTGAAGTGTGCTACACGGCATCCACTTAACTTACGTAAAACATAATGGTATGTTCAGCAGCATGTGTTGGTTTTTTTCCAGCGTTCCTGATAAAGCAACAGAAAGAAGCAAACCGCTTACAGATAATTGTGTCACACGAACAGAGCGGATAGAGAGGATTTTTGAGAGACTCTTGTTAAATTCGTTCTTCAGTTTGTTTTTGTTCAAAATACAGATAAGTCTAAATGGTCAGACAGGATTTAAATAGATCTGTTTCACTTTGAGTATATTGTGCTTTTCAATGTAGTTGTATCCTTTCCAAAATTACTACTACATTCATAAAAGTTTTAAGGCTTAACTACGAAACTACTTCCATTTACCTGCTTAAACAGTTAAGGCTTGACGTCGACGACGTCCACGATGATGATGATGATGATGATGAACATTATGCTCACTTCCTTATAAAACAGCGTGGCTTTTTCTTGATTTGTACACAGGTGCCGGAGGAGTAACCACTGTGCTGCTGCCATTCCTTCCTTCTTTTACCATATCATTTTTCTGCTGGAGAAAGTTGATCTACCCTGGAAAATAACGTGTGAGCGGTGCTGGCTACGGCGGTTGGTGCTCTCCTTAAATATCAACAAATTCTACATATATGCACTTCTCTGTCTCAAGAACGAAGGAATGGTCCACCAACTGCGAGAAGACCAGGAACAACAAGAACACTATTAGGTATTATTACTCTTTTTCTATTTTCCTTCCTTCTACAATGTTCCCCTTGACGAGAGCGAGGAGAGCAAAAATTGGGAAAGTTGAAGCAAGCAGACTCACACAAACAGAACAACAAGAAGGAGTAGCAAAAAAGAAGAACGCGGAATTCGTGTAATATTCATGTTCAGGTAAAAATGGGGAAAGAAAGGGGAATTGCCGACATGAATAAAGAATATGGCTCTTGTCTTTTCTCTGAGCAGCGCTGGCAATCTAAGAGCAGCAATGGAGGCAGTCTGCATGTTCTAGTAGTGGCGGCGTTTTCCTTACTTCAAGTATTTTATCGCTTGCCATCCATGCCAAAGCAAAGTGAATGAGTGCGCTTACTTATTCCTTCGTCGTTTTCTATCTTTCTACTTATTTCTTTTCTTCTCTCTCCTTTTCTTTTACTTCTTTCTTCTCTTTGATTTTTTCCCTCTCTCTCTCTTTCTCTCGATTGAAGCGAGCAAATTTCCAATCTCTGAACAAACCTTATAGCGCTACAAAGGAATGTAACGAGTACGTCTATACCTATGTCTATACCTAAGATGGCAAGTTCTTTGTTTTTTTTTCACTCTCAAACAACGTCTCCATTTCTTGGTATACAAATTTTTATATATTTATTTTAGTTTGAATTCAACTACCAAACTATTATTATTTTCTCTCTCTCTCTCAATGGTTGTTTGTCCTGGCAAAGAGAGGAGGTTTCGTTGGTCCGGTGAAGGTGGGGGAATGGTCCATTTTATTTGTCTGACTTGAGTGAGAAGGGTAGATTGATGTAAATCCATTCCATTTCTTCGTTTAGTCGTGCACATTTTACCTTCTCTCTTCATACTACTCTGCCAAACAAAAGTCTTTATTGCATTGTAATGTACGAAAATTTTTAGCAGTACTGATCCCTTTTTTGTTTCTCGATGCTTGGGTCGCTTCTGGTGCTGCCTGACTTGCAAGAGTCGAGAAGAAAGCGAAAAAAATATGCGGCAAACGCCTATGCATGCACCTCCTCTATGTAACCTTTCATTATGGTCTTTGACATGTAATGTCAATTTTGACCGAGCAAAAATTGAAGAAAAAAGAAACAAGAGAGGTACTTGTACATTTTCAGATGTAATAAATTTGCCTCGAGTAGTACAAGCAACTGAACAAAACTGGGAAAGTGTCTACCGGAATTACTAAAAGAGATTGACACTTGCCCATTTTGTGTCTGTGTTTGTTGTTTGTGTGTCTGTGGGAAAACAAAAACATTACAGATTTTTACTTGCCGACATGCAATAAATCAAGATTATGGGAAAGGAGTATGATAGTTATACAATGCTTATTCCCATATCCTCAGCACATTGAGAACACTTTTTTATTATTTGCAATAAATACCTACATAAATTTGCGAGTTATATGTGCCAGTCGTTACTATAAAGTATACCTACGCGAAGGAGTTGTGCTGGGCTGATATGTAAAAGGTTTTCCCTTTTCCTTCTCCCACCTTCTCGTAATTCCTGGGACATGAAATAATGCCATTTATCAGCCCATAAAAATAGAAGTGGTGCAGTACTCATTAGTTGTTTGCTAACGCAGTGAAAAAGTGAAATGAAACGTGATCATCCCATACCATAAACCATAATTTGATTTACTCTGACATATAAAAATTGTATCTTTGCCAAAGAAGAAAACAAAAGGCATATAAATAATGCAATTCATTTATCTGGATGACTCAGTATCAACTTAACGATATTAGCCAGGGTAATGGGAGCAAACAAGAAGAATTGCAACTGTGTTTATGTGAGCCGTTTTGTTGTATGAAATCCATTATTATGCAATTTATGGAGAAAAATAACACATAAAGAAGGCTAATTAAGCTTGACAAATAACAAAGAGATTATCAAATTAAGCGATTAGTAAGCGCCAACCAGTCATACCCTGGACAAACGGTGGTACGGTTCGATGCAATGCTTAATTACGCGAATGACACGGAAGAAGACAACTGACAAGAAGGAATTTTTTTAAACATAAAACGTTGGAGGGCTATGAATGCACGGGCATGAAGTCGGCCATGCAAAAATTGTTATAGGATCAACTGTGATAATAGAATGTTATTATAGTTGTCTTATTTAGGGAAAGCATTGCGGAATTGTGTTTGTGCATCATAAAACCCGAATAATCGTAAACACGTGTAGAGCGACTGGAGGACACCTCAACCTCACGTAGCTTTGTAGCATGTAGCATAGCAAGGTCCATTTTACAAACTTACATTACTTCAACCCTCCAACATGTTATTAAAACTACCTACTTGCCTCCATTTCCACTTCACAATCACAATCGAATTGGCTTCCTTTAGAGTAGTTGAATCCTGTGTTTTTCACTTCAGGTCAAAACCATAAACCATAAACGTTACATGATGACCGGAGGAGAAATCATCAAAGTCATTATTGTAACAGCTCATAAGTCACTGGTATATTCGAGGCGATTTCAAAAGCTGCGCTACCGCTAAATGTAGACATATGCAAGAAATGGTTTTGTGGATCGTCATGACACAGTGTGCAAGGTTAACGCTGTTTTTTACAATACTTGTTCCTTATTGCTTTGCTGCATTGTATTTTTATCAATTAACGAGAACATTGCATGTGAGACAAACGCTCTTATCACAGCTCCAAGAGTAATGATTGTGTGAAATTCACTACCTAATATAATAATAATTAATAGTGAGTAATGACAATTTTTCTCCAAAACTACCGACGAGGGTCATTTGCACAGCAATCAAGTATTCTTGAACCGTCCGTGACCTCCGCGATTTTGACGGCCTCAACAACTTGCTACAAGTTTGTACATCTACGTGTCGTGTAAGTATTATGTATCACAATATAACGTAAGTATACCATTCGGAAAACAAAAAACTACGACTCCATGTCAATTTGCAATTGAAACCAAGTAGAGTACAAAATTTGTTCTGTTATTTCTTTTTGAATGGCTGTTAGAGAAACCGGCCGACTCTGAGAAAACAGTCAATGTGAAAACGATTATGTTATTATGTATGACTGTGACTGCTGAGCAATTTTTAAGTGGTATCTTTAATAAAATAGCCAAAGTTGTGCACGACTACTGCCTAATTTACATCTTAAATTATGAAAGCGATTTAGAGTGCCTTGTCGCCGACTCTACTTTTTATTTCACTATACATCGCAGCGCATAGTAAAGTCTATACTTACTGATTTGAATGTGAAGAACTTACATAAATCACTTCATGCGACATTTAAGGAAGCAACGACAACGACAACTTAACAAAATATGCAAATATTTTATTGGTTATCAAAGTCTGGTAGTTGACATGAACATGCGCATCCTTTCAAATAAATAGGATATGTGACGTTGGGTGCATCCGACATTCCCAAGTTGGCATTGACAGACTCGACGAGGCATATCGGGTTTTCCAAAATGCTTCATAGCTTCATCACTGAGTGAGAAGAGTGGCTAATTCTTAAAGGTAGACAGAGACAGATTCTGTGATTGGCAGTGTACTGAAGAAAATTAGGCATTTCAGCAATGCCGCAATTAGAGCGCAAAATAAATAATGATGATGATGATGCGAATAATGAAAATTAATTCAGCACCACAGCGACTTGATTGTTGCTCTTTACTGCACTATTACTATAAGATTTGTAGAGTGTCCGGGTGTCCGCACCAGCACCACTCTTTTATATGCCCTGCTTTGCAAACTATTCTCATATTCGGTAAATACTTGTACCATTGCCAATAGAAATTCGCAAAAACACTAGGAAAAAACTACGTGGCTTTTTAGTTCTTATTTTATTAAGGAGATATTATTTAAGTTTTGTAATTAATCTTTTATATGTTATTTCGACAACACAATACCACGACCCTAGTTTTGCTTCATTTGAAAATGCTGCCTTCTGCTAAGCAGACTATTGACACCGTTGTAATTTAAAGTGGGAGTTATGCTTGTTATGTTATGTGATGCATACTAAAATTTCTTTGTTAAATACAGTGCTATGCTGTGTTTTAACACCGGACTGGAATGAGTTATAAAACTGAGCATAGTTTAATGCTTGTTGAATTTATGCAATAAGACCTTTAGGAATTTAATTTTTATCGCATACCGAATTTTACTGAAATGCCGAGAGCATATTTTTTCTGGAATTATGTAAATGAATGTAATTTAATAATGCAGCACAAGCCTAAGTTTTACAAAAGGTTGAAATTGCATTGCGGTAGAAATGGTTTTGTTGGGCAAATAAGTAATTGATGTGAAGATGTAGTAATTCCTAGATTATGCTTTTACTCAAAGGGACATTTTTAGTCAATAATGCAGTCATAATATTGAGCACAACTATGACATCGGATGTGTGCATTTGAATGGTGAAAATATTGAGGAGGAAACTCATAGCTGGAAGAGTTGTTTGCTTGTTGAAAAACACACTCGCTCCGACGTCTGCCAAAAGTAACGGCTAGAGAGATTCCAAGTAGTCGCGTTTGAGTTGAATACACAAATTTCCAAAGGCCGTCATAAAAAGTGAACGTATCCCCAGTTGTGTCGTCAAGTGAGTGAATAACTCCAGTTTATATTTCCCATTCTAAAAAAGTGCTTATTATTGCTACTTTGTCTTTACGACTGAATTGATAAATGTACTTAATATTGCCCACTTACATTAAATGCGCTGTGTATGTCGTGTAATGAAAGAGCCAGCGGCGCGACAACGGTGCCACGCACGTTAAGTAAAAGTGAAAAATTGTACCTGTAATATCGATGATGATAAGTGTCGGTAAAAAGCTACACAATACTACTTGCAAGATGGGACACTTGGACTACTTGGAGTCGGAGTAAGCGTTTGTATCGTATCATGTGTATGGTTGTTGGCAGAGGCGTGTTTAGACTCACCGGATAGACGTAACGGCGATGGGGAATCGCTTTTCTGCTCTGCCAGAGCAAATATCTAGTCACTCCAATTTGGCATAAAACTTTCATGATGACTCTATTCAAGGGTGAAACTCGAAGACTCAGGTATGTCTCGGCTCACTCGTCCGCTTTTCTTCCTAGACGGGGAAAAGTGACTGGATGATAGCGGTTGTGAGATAGAATGCATAGCCGATAATAATGCTACTCCAATTCCACTGTAACTACGGCCTTTAATACCAAGGGAATATGCCTGCTCCGTCGTAGAATGTTTTCTCACCGACGTTGTCACGAGTTTTCAATGCATTAGTATTATTGTGATGATTTCACACTGTCCGTATTTTCTCTCATTTTCAAACTTTCTTTCGTTCCACTTTCCCTCTTTTGCTGTTTTCCTCTTATTACATACATTTACCGAACCTGTATTTAAGTAGTCACAGGCACCACATGTATTAGCTTTGCAATACACTGCGAACAATATTTTATGAGTTGGCTTTTTCTTTACTCTTTCTTCCTTTCTTTCCTCCTCTTCCTCCTGCCTGAGTGCGCGACTTTGACTCTTCACCTCTCACTCATTCACACTTCACGGATACTCACTGGCAGAAACTCTTTCTGTTGACTTTTTCGTCGCCCGAGTTTAAACACCTACGGAAAGGAAGCACAAAAATTACTGTTATTATATCAATCTACCTACGCTGCACGTGGATAGTCCATGCAGCCTGCTTTAATGCCTATCTATGTTGCCTCACAAGTGTACACTTATAGATTAACGTCAACATCAAACTTTTTGTTAAACTGAGGACCAACCCGTAATTCATTTCTTTCTCTCTCTCGTACCCTTTCAAGAATTCGGCAGAAATTTGGAGAATAAAGTGAGCACTTTGTCATTTTTCTTGTATTGTGAAGAGCTATTAAAATTATTTCGAAAAGAATTAAAACTCGTAATTGTATAAACTGGGCCGTAATTTATACAATTTAGAAGCAATTCAATTAAGCATTGTGAAAAAGAAACGTAATGGGATAATATGCATACTTTAACTTTTAGTTTCGTTAGTAGGATTTCTTCATTGTGAATTTATTCACTCTACATATTTTATATCATCAGTTCCACTCGACCGTATTAACATTTTTAGAAGAATTTTATTCCATTATTGGCATTTAACTTGCATCACCTCACAGCTCGATAGAGGCATTCAGAGCAGTCAGATGAGAAAAGCTAAAAAAGCATAGACAACGCGTCAGCACGAATAGGACGGCTGCTGAAGCAGAGAGAAAGCAAGAAAAAACTTTTATAGGGACATTTTCATAAAAAGGAATCTGAAAAACGATCTATTTATGCTTGCACAGTGCTAAACTTTTGGAATCTGGATGAAAGTACCTACAAATATCAGATTTATGAGATTAATCCTACTTCTGTGCTTCCTATCACATTCTCAACATACAAAATGCTGGCTCAAGTGACTGACTACTTGAGAGGCAACAGCCGTGATGTCAACTTTTTATTGATTGTTTAAGATAAAAATTGAATTTCATTTCTTTATTCATTATACTCGTCTATCTGCTCCATGCAGTCAATTTCCTAGCCATAAATGGATTTATCCATTACGTCAATGATTTTGTAAGTAATACATTTCTTTATGGCTCTGTTAATACCATTCAACTCAACAAAATCTGGAAAAAACTTGTCCATGTAGAAGAATCAAGCAAATTGAAATAATGTTCCGAAGATTGATTCTATTTGTGTCAAGGTCAAAAATTCCCAACTTTGTAGTAATGGCAAAAGAGCTCTCTAAAACATGGCTCCGTTTTTTGGTTTTATAGTAACAAAATTAAGTTTCTTCCAACTACTTAATCCAATCGAATGAGGAGGCCAAGAATGTAAAGTGTTCATTAAGATTAGTCAACGACATCCGTCTTTCAGTACTAGATACCTTTAATAAATTTGAGAGGTGGAATTTAGACGATCCCACAATCAAGCCGAAAGCGTAATTTTGATTACGTCTCATTTTCAAAATGCAGAAGCTGTTTGTACCCACTGTTTTCCCTGCTCAACAATAAATATAAATCGAGGTATTACTGAAAACAAAAGAGTAAGCGCACATGAATTATTACCGGAGCGAAGTAACATAATGCAATGTAAAACACAAAGGCGGAATTAAGTATTGGAAAAGCGCAGATGTTGTCGTTGTTCTCCACCACTCATCCCTTTTCGCGCAGCTTCTTATTGGCGACTTGGCCTGATTTTATAGTACTCCCCTTGGCTTTGTTCTTTCGACTCACAACGGAGTAAAATATCTTTTGCATTTGTGTAGGGATCGGCACCAGCAGTACGCCAAGCAAGGACACAAAAGAGAAAGGAAATGAGGTGAGATTTGCTTAAATTATTGTACTTTTGTCAATACAAATAGACGAAAGAGAGAAATGAAAGCAAGTCCAACGTTGTAATGCGTAGCAAGTAAGACAGAAAATTAATAGAAAAGTCGGAGGGAGGACACGAAATCCGCCTTTGTCAACAGAGAATATATTTATGCATTTGGATTTCTCAGAAAGAAATCGAATTCATAGAGTTCTAATTCATCGCATTACAGGAATGCAGGAAAAAAGTTTCTTTGTTTACTGATGTAGGCATACGAAACGAAATATCCCTTTTCATGGATTAGTTTTGCATTTTTCACTGGCGCAATCATTGTTGGAATATCTTTAAATAACCACTGAACAATATTTTGTTTATCGTTAGTGGGCCACTGGAACTAGATTGATTAACATAAAACATCGGCGATTGATTGCGTAATGCTGCATATTGCTAAAACAAAATTCCATTTGTCCCCGCTGCTGGTTCCGACACCACTGACCCTGCGTATTCACTACATCAGCGTTACATGATACGAGAAACTATTTTTGAGGTTGTTGACAATTTTATACTGCCTACATAGAAACCTTTGTAACGCAACATTGATGTTGCGAGTTACTGCATCAACAACGACAACAACATTGTAAAGAAGTCCCATTTGATCGCATCGCATGCTCAGCTTTCTGCGTTCTCTGATATGACTACCGATAATATAGCGCAATGGACCTAAATGCGCAGATTTTTCTCAAAGTTACGTTATTGCTGTTGTTGTTGTTGACAGTGGTGATGAAGAAGGAAGTAAAAAGGCACTTGCCTGAGGTAAAATGTTTCATTTTGTTAGCAACATTGAAGTGAGTCAGTGAAGCACGAAAATAATAAAACTGTATTACATTCATCAGAAACAAGAGCAGCGTTAAGTAGCAACGTGGTCTTCCTGAAAATAAAATCTTATTACAACGTAGACTTCCTCTGCTATTTTAAGCAGTAAATTAGCCATATCTCGTGTTGTAACTTTTATTTTGTATGTATAAAAGAAACCAAAGCCCAACTACTTCTTACTTGGATATATGCTACAGGTGTGAACAAAATCTACTCTTGATCTCCGGGGATGATTGCCGATACTCAAGCAAATTGGTAGTATGAATGAATACACAGTAAGAATTTATAGGTGCGAAATACCATGTGAGATTCAAGACTGTTAAAAATAGATGATAAATTCAGGAACAAGACCGGCAAACGGAACTAAGGAATTAGCTAAAACATTTTTGTTTGTATAAATGAGCAATTACCAGCTTAATTTTAAATGTACGCTAAACTAAAGTCCGACGTGTCATTCGCCATTGGCAATAAAGACAAATTTAATCTTTAAATTTGCCATCTTCCGTACTTCCAAAAGAGAATGTAAACTCCGTATAAGTACTTAATGCTTAAGTAAACATTTTCGTTTTCATCCTGAAGCAATTTTGAATGGTTCTTTCTTACTGAATCTATTTGATCATTACGGGCGGTCGTTTACTATTATATCATGCGTTTAAAAAGTTGAGTCTGCACATGGTAAAAAATAGAGTGTAATAACATCAGCATCATGTCTTCATGGAAGCAGCAAAAAATTAACAGCACATGTTTTGCTATTACTGAAAATGGATGAATCGGTGGTAATCACGCACTCGATCCTTCTCTGCGACTCACATTGTTGCAGCAGCTGTCACTGATTAGATGACAGTGGACTGGGACGAATTAGGGGTTTCGTCTCGTTTATCGACAACGGTAAAGTGTGTAAACTGTGAACGCGGCGGTGGCGGTAAAGGGTGGTTGCAGGTGTTCAGCTTCACTTGGAGTGCCTACATTTCCTCGTACGCAACTACCTATGCATTTATGGTCTAAAGCAGCACGCATTAATTATGCATAGCTTTGTGCAGAGCAGATTATGCTGTAACGGCACTTAGCTCAGAGATGGATGCATGTTGCATCCGCTCATGTGAAGAAACCGCATCGCAAATCTTTTTTTGCTTTTTCAATTTGTTGTGCTGTTACAACAAAGTATTACGTAGCAAATGTTTATTACTATGATCAAAGAAGGCAGGTAAAGGCAGTATAACAGATTTTGAAATACTGCTTTGTATTCAGTATTATTATGATGCACAATCGTTATTTGTGTCGAGAGTAACCGATAGCCGGAGGGCCTTTTTAGAAAGTGAAATCATTTTCCTCTCATCCATTTGCACTGGCGGTGAATGGTGTGCCATCAAACAATGTTGATGACTGCATTGCGCTAAAAAGGTATTATTACACGCTTGTTACGTTGTACCTTCTACATACGTCCTTTTGTGGATAATTTTGCCGAACAAAATTAAGTCACTGCAGTTAACATAATACATGTTTTAACAGAGAGCTATTATGCAGCTTGTCAGATACATTGTTTATTCTTGCAGTTGAAATCAGATTCTCGCCGTATAACTGACAAGAACGTGGATCTCGTCGCTCATGAAGTGCTTTATCTACCCAGGAACTCTATTCATGATTAGAACTGTAAAAAATTGCCAGTAATCTTGTTAAATAACAATGCACGATTTTGCATTTCATTGAAAATGTGACTTGTCATGCATCATTTTCATGTTACTTGTACACTTTGGAGTAGTCGAGGAAATTTCACAAGGAAGCCTGGCTGGTTTGTTTCGAGGCAGTGGTTGACACAGCTGAATTGACTTACAATTCTATAACGCAATACTACATCAACATTTATTTATTATGACTGTGCCGCCCGTTGTTCAATTTGCTGGGATTTGAGTGACAAGGGGATGAATTATTTCGCTTGATACAACAACAGAAACAAGTTTCTCGCAGTTTCTTACGAGAAACGTTTTGCTTCGAAGAGGCCGTATCTTTCAATACAAAGTTAAATAAGTCAGTGGTTGGTTAGGTCAACAGTCCTCAGATTTATTTCTGGGATGTTGACATTACATAATACGTTGTACTCTAGTTACACATCATGATTTCCTTATTGAACATTGGGCTCGAAATCTAGTTTTGACGATTATGTTGGACATGCCTTATTTCAACAATTCCTAAGATATAATCGCATTCAGTTTGATGATATTGTGAAGACATTTTTATACTATTCACCAAATACTTTTAATCCAAGTCTCTTTATCATTATGTGACACACATCTAGAAATATCTTTGGTCTTACCTATTAAAATGATTAAAATGTAAAAAAAATATAGCAAGCATAAATGTGTTTGCATTAACAGTGGACCATAATATTTAATATTAAATACGGACGATTGTAATGACATAAAAAGATTCAAACCAGCCACTGCATACCGTCAGTAGTGGAAAGAAAAAGCAGTTTCTACTCCTACTTGCTTGCCACATATTGAAGCCAATGCGATGAGTAAAATAATGCCGAATCACGATGGTGCTGAGGCAAGACAGTGTCATTTTTATTACAGCTCTCAAATTATGTATGCATATAATTAAAGCTGGTGGCGATATGATGCAATGAAATGGTAATAACGTGAAGTTGCGGAATTGGGATGGTTTGTAAGAGAAGAGGTATTAAGAACGCAGCAGTTTGAACAGCGCTTCGCCGTTCGTTGACTCGTCATCAGTAATTACTTCATCCATCAAAGGAAACAGATATCGTTTTGAATGAAGTGAGCAAAAACAATGTAGCACAGTTCATGCAGAGATTAAATGGAATCCCTCACTCTGATGCAACTTAGTTTTATTTAATGCATTGTTGTAAATTCAGAAAGTAAACGGAAAGTAAATTCAAGCGTGTGGTTTTGATGGTGTTACTGCTGTTGCTGTTGAAGATTGTTTTTAATATTATGATGGTGGGTGATGGGTACATGAATGGGGAAATAAGCGACATTAAAAAATCTTGGCCTGAAACCATATCAAAGTAGCCACAAAACTATTTCCCACTGCACTACATCACTCATTGTAAGAAATTGTAGCACCTACATTCATATTTCAGCTCTCCAATTCAATGCACTTTGAGCAAATCACATTTTTGCATTTTGACGTTATGCAAGTTGCAAATAGGAAAACACAGGGGTGAATGTTGTTGGAATAGGATGCCTCAAGGGATTTTACAGTTGAATAAAACACTGAACATCAAAAAGGAGACTAACAAAAAAAGAAGATGGAAAGGAATACAAAATTTATTTTCTTCTTGTTTCCCTTTGATCAAAATGTATTTTTGCGAATCACTTGTATTTTCTGAAACAATCCATGCATAATTTAGCCAAGTTAACTTATCGTGTAATAATAATAACTTTATTCTTCTATGTACTCGCGGAATGGAAGATGTATGTATAATGCATGTCTAAGTAGAAAAACCTTTGTTAGCAATGTGAGTTTGATGTGAGTTTAGCCTTTCCTAGTAACAAACAGCAGTTTTTTATTTATTCAGGAAGAGATAAAGTAGGTAGCGCTATAATAACAAAAACTTTTACGAGTTTACACTGACACAATGCTCATTGCTTCTTGCTCAAATCTTTATTTATCGATAAATAAGATATAGATAAACACGCAGTCGACATGAGCATTGTAAACATTATAAGGCACCACACCAGCCTCGTGTAAGGCTTTCACAAATTCTGCACAAGTCAAATACAAGTTCCTTTTTACATGCAACAACAAAGCTGGCGAGTCAAAAGGAATAAGGGTGGTTATGTTTTACGGGTTTTTACGAAGAAGAAAATTTCTGTGAAATTGTCAATAGCAGTGATGTCTTAAACCAAGTTGTTTGAGGGTGGTGTGCATTATGGGAGAGAAGTTTTCTCCATAATGTTTGACTTTTCTCGGTGAGTGTATGCACGGGTTTTACTTTCTACCTTTTCTCTGCATACAATTCAATGACCGAGAGACTGAGTGAGCAAGTGTTACTCGTGCGTGCGAATGTGGTTTGCTCTGGGTTACTAGGTTTAAGTTAGTCAAACAGAGAAGGAGAGATAAGTCAACATGATTTTTCCTTTTCGTCTTGATGATTTGCAAACTAATAGGAACGCGTAATAGAAAAATGGCACAGTAAAAGCAACAGCAGTCATCATCATCACCGTCATCATCGACGCAGAAATATTGAGCTCGTCATTGTTTTCTAAAGCATTACTCAGTCTGAAAGGGGCTATTTAGAGAAAATCATGAAAAGCGATCAACACATGATGTGACACAAGATAACTCTTTCATTCATTGCTAAAGTAAATATCTGTGTGCATAAGGTGCTGCTGCTTTGGTTCTGCTTGGGCGCTGCTCTGAGTAGGCGAGGGTTTTTATCTGATCAAAACACTTTATTGATTGCAATATTACCTGCGCTTGAATAAAATGAAAATTGTTCCCTGCCGCGACAAGTAATAATATTTCCATAGTATTAAACTGTAGCATTCGATAGAAAAAAATGTTTCTAATGTAAAGACTGTTGTCAGGTTTCTTGAATTGAAGGCTGGCAAAGCCACACATGAAAATGTGTGAGATACCTACTGTGTGAGGCGCGTCTTCTTCGGCACGTTTTCTCGCCATTAACGGCTGGTTTATTGTTGCCGAGAGGAGGAATGGAATGACGAAGCACACAGGAAGGAAGGAAAAGAGCGAAAAGAATTCTGAACTCATTTCTAGAGTGTTATTGCAAATAAAAAACCTAACATTTTTTTCTCCTTGCTGAAGAAAAATTGCACATTATTTACTGAAGAGGAAAGGCAATCAAGAAATGAAGTAATCCCGAAAAGAGTCGTTTGTATGTTGTTGATGACTCTGCGCTCTTGTTCCTCTTTGCACTTTTCTCATTTTATTATGGCAGCCCTACTGGATTCATTGCGCTCTTGTCATACGTACATAAAAGTACATAAATTGTTACAGGAGAAATATTCAAATTCAATAGAGTATAGCCGAGCGATTGGATGGAATGCCTTAGAGTAGTAAAAGAAAGGAGAGAACGACTTGAGTCAACTGAGTTGAGAGTGAAACGTAAGCAAAAGCACATTGTATGAAATTGACCTTCTTTCCCTCTTTTTACGACATCAACAACAAAACAAATCGAACTTAACCATCCTGAAAGAGTGTTTATGACTATGTCATATATTTTTTTCACTCGTTGCGTTGCCTGAGACGACAATGATTACAATAATGTGATCTGACAAAGTAGAGTGCGAAGAAGAGGGACTCGGGTAAAACTGCGATTATTCAGCAGAAGCAGCAGCATGTTCTCGCTCATCATGTACGTTTACAGTTTAAGGATGATGGCGATGATGTGATAAGATATTACGATCTATTTATTTCGGTAGGCGTCTGCCTAACAAGCAACTGAGTCAAGCCAGCTGACTGAGATCCAAGCTTTCTTCTTGATGTCGATGAAATTATCGCATAAAAAGTGCGCAGCCCGAAACGTACTCCAATCTGCAATAGGGAGAGAAAGAAAAAAACCTGGAAAGTACCTCTTGTTCTTACAATGTATGTATATTTATAACGGTGTTGCTTTTTTCATGAGACTATGGCAAATGTGATCGTAGTTACTGGGTGTGATGCATCTTTTTATACTGACCTCCTCATCATCATTCACACACACATCACAGCGGTTTCGCACAAGGACTTGATACACAACCTTATTTTCACTCAAATTTTCCCTTTGCACACTTCTCAGTCCGACAAAGAAACAGTGTAAATCGAGGCCTTAGCTGATCAAGACATGAAAAAAGTCTTATTTTTTGATAGTGGTTACGGTTTGGTGGCGCTAAGTAACATAATACATGCTGGTTGGTAGACAAAGTTAAGTAGGTTGCTTGCTTGATGTGCTGAGGTCCTGCAGGTTGCAGAAGTTGTAGTCACTTAACCAACTCACTCTTTCCCTCACACAATTTGGACAGTCAAGTCTTGGCCTTTTCCTCTTTCCCTTTCCTCATTTCCTTCCTCGTGACGCCAGTCTTCTCCGCCAAGATGAAACCTCAGCGGAAACAAACAAGCTCATCTGCTCTTCTGTGCGGTGCATCTATGAGCCTAGCCTGTAAAAGTAGGAGCATTTACTAGAAATGAGATTGTACGTGTGGAAGCCTTGTTAAAAGCGGTAGTAGTGGAAATGTTTCCACTGGTTGTGGTGCGACGGTGAGAACAAAATGATCAAGGTGATATAATGGGATGTGGTGGTAACTTTATCCTCATTTGATTAGCTTGATCAGAGAGTGCAAAAGTCAAGAAATTATGATGATAATGATGGCGTCAGACTAGGCAAGCACAAGAGCAAAAAATATATTTGGTTTGAGTATGTATGAGTTTCTGTTTGTACATGTGTTCGTGTGTAACGTTGTGTAATGAAGCAGAGCAGTGACTTGTGTTGTTACCCTTCCATCCCGTTTCCTCCTCAACTCTTCACTCCGCTGTTCACTTTTCAGTCATTTATTCGTTCGAACATACAAAGACTTATCTCAAGTTGCTCATGAGGATGAAAATAAAGATTCCCTTGCTTGTAGCTATTGTATAGTGATGATGATGAGTGGAGTGCTCAGTGTTCAAAACTGCATATTACACTGTTTTCCACTATGGACATCAAAACGACGTACGTTTTATCTACATCCTTTTCCATGCTCATGATTTGCGCTTCCTTTCCCAACCAGGCACATACAACAGACTTTTTGTATTTCTGATTGTTATGTATGTACTCTGTATTTATGAAGAAAACCACTTTTCCACTTCTCATTTTTCCTTTTTCTTCTTAACTCTCTCTCTTTCTCTTTTTTTCGTTTATTTGACTCTTTGACTTACTCTGACTAGTTACTCACTTACAAAGCAAAAGTGCAATGTGGCACAGAAGGGTAAAGAATAGCGAAGAGAGCAAATTCTCTTTTTATTCTCATGTGGATTTTTTCGAATGCTTACTCAACACCATCCTCGTCTTCCTGCTCTCTTGATCACTGTATTTTCTCAACCGAGTTCCTCCTCCCCTTGCATGCAGTGTTCCAAGAAGAGCACAAGGATAAACTGAAGGTATGCTTGAGCACATGGAGCAAAGTAAGACTTTGGAGGAGAAGTGAAAGAAAAGGGAAAGGAAGTTTGGAAGTTTAATGTCTGCTTCTTCTCCTTTCCCACAACATCTATTCATTGCCCTACGCCTTCTACTCGCCTAGTGGTGCAAAACGCCAGTCGACGTAGTTGTCGTGGAACAAGAGAAAAGTTGTGGTGGAAGAGCATTGATCATAGGATAATGATGAACTGATATTACCAGGAGAGACTTCTTGAAATGATTTGAAATCGTTGATTTTTATACCTTTTTATGCTTGTAGTGGCCCATGATAAAGCAAAAGCGAGGAGAATGTGTGCTAAAGTGGAACTTTATTCGATCACTTCTATCTCTGACTCTCTCCTTTCTCTTAGGCATTCGAAAGAAATAAGACTGCGTTTTGAGCATGACTTAAGATATCATCAGATGAGATCATCCTTGTCGTCCTCACATCTCGATTCTCAAAACGAGAGGTATTCATTTTGTAAAAAGTACCCAGTTTCGCCATAACTGCTATATAGGCAAGGGAAATTATTGAGTGCCACAAGGTACTCGCACGATATTCAGCCAGGGGCAAGCATCTTAAACAAGGACTAGCTTGATTTAACTTTTTTCAAATTGCCTTCTCTACCTTCCTTCCATCATCATCGTGTGTTGTTGTGCAGTTATCGGATGTTATGTTGCTGCTATGATTATGATACACATCATGTCTCCGGTCGAGTTGAGTAGTAATCTTGTCATTACTATCTACATCACGTAATGCAATAGTACTGCAGATTTATGCGAATCTCTACTTCCTGCTCTTTCTGCTTCATTGTGTAAAAATGGACTTTTTCTTTCAGTATGATTTTATTATGTTTTGATTGACCCAGATGTTTCAACTCCTTTTTAAAGAATAATTCCCTTTCTTTTACTCAAATGTATCTACTCAGTTCCTAAATTTGACTTTTTTTTATAGCACAGCTTTTCTTTACCGAAACGTTATGGGCTTATTTCACTCTCTAGTTTGTTGCGCATTATTGTTATATTCTGCAATTTTATTCAATTTAATCGAGTCAAATTTTGCAAACTGCTACACATTCAGAATGAAAGTTAAGCTGTGCAGATTATTACTGTTGCACGTCTCGCACAGTTGTCACTCTGCATGGGCAGGTGCAATTGAAGGGACGCTATGGACGGACACCTGCTGTTCTCAAAGATGTCTTTGTGTAAATACATGAAAACACGCAGTGAATGTTAGCACAAGCATGGGCTTGAAAATGTGAGAAAAACATAGGGGCAAATCTTTGTACTTCATCTCATCATGACATTACCACATGTCATGTCATCGTTATAGAACATTGTTGTCTAACTTTATCCCTGATGTTTTCCCTGTTGCCAAACTCATCTTACAGTTTAGAGATAGTTTTCGTGTTTGTTAATGGATGAAAGAATGAATAATCATGCAATTTATCCAACGCTTACAAGTGAAATCGAATCGAGAGGAAAGAAGGGGGAGGTGCAGGTTGTGCAAAAGGAGAAGAGAAAGATCCCGTCTCAAATTTTGCAACTTTGTACTTTGTACAATACAGTAACTTATTATGTAAGGAGAACAGTATAACATCTTGCGGTGGTGTTAGACATGTTAAGTTGGCCAGAAGCAGATCGTCTTTTCCTGACAGAGGCGGTCTTTGTTGCTTGTCCGACTCCCTGGAGAAGTGTCTAAAATATTAAAAAATCCCGTTTGAAGTAGCAAAATTAGCAAATATTGCAATTTTTACACGCTAGGGCGGGACGATACTAAACCTAGTGGTGTTCTGGAGGAAGGATGGAATTTTTGTTTCGTCCGTCGCTACATCATTATCGTAGTCATGAATTTCGAATGAGCCGAGAAGTAATTCACAACATGTACAAGGTCTTGTAAGTAGCACCCAACTCAGCCGTGTCGTTTTACTTCCCCCTTTATTTCATTCTCTTCACTTTTCGCTCCATGAAGACTTTAACTGAAACAGTAAAAATAAGGATGCAGCGCTGTTACGTGAGGCGCAATTACCTCTGAACTTGTGTCTTTTTGTTTAAGTGGTAAAAAAGTGGCCAGTGCCAGTAGGCCAGTTTCCATTTTTCCTTCCTCCTCGTTTATTTTTTCTCCATTTTGTTGTTGTTGTTGTATTATGCATGGACCTCCCTACCCGTCATCCTTCCCTTATTACTCTGTATGATCTAGTTCCAGTTCTGTCCATCTCCCGATCTCCCACAGAAGGGTACTTTCGCTGCTCATGTGTATAAAAATTGCATAAAAGGGTAATATTTTACCTGGTTTACTACTAACTTTTCCTGGAAGACCATACATCTCCTTCTCTTTTCGGCATTTTCTTCGTTCCATGTGTCAGGTCTGCGTCTAGTTTTTCTGGACTCTGCATTCAGGCCCACACACACACCACTCTCCTCTGTGCTGCAAGATTATTATTAGGAAAACGTGCCAGGCACGAAAGTGCACCGCATATTACGCTATAGACTTGAAATGGAGGCAACTATAGTTTTAATGGGGAAATGAGAAGCCTTTATATGTCTCGAAACATGGATACCAAAAGATATTGCAGTGGATACGCTTTTATATTTTAAACGATGTGATATCATATCTTAACGTAATATCATCATTCAATGAGTGACTGAATTCTCCCAGTTTCGTAAGCGACGTGAATGAAGATTATGGCGATTGCTGGGAAAAGGAAACGGTAGGCAATTTTGAACAGCAAAAAAAAAATGAGGAGAAGAAAATAAAATCGTCTTTTTAAGAAGTGGAAAGCTTGAAAAAATGGTATCCAAAAATAGGCCATTCGTTGTCGTGTCGTGTTTGATTGTACATATAAAACGATGTACCGAAACAAGCGAAAGTTTGTTTCTTCGACTTTGTCAGCCTATTTATGTATCTCGTCTTACTTCACTTCCCTCTTCTACCTTTTAATTTTGTCTGGGAGAGGTACCTCCATCTTGTACCAATGATTCTCACATCACCGTCTTGATGGATTACTTATTCCGTCTTGCTAATGAGAATAGAACCTGCTTGTTCACATGTAGCTGAAGATGTCAGAAAATGCAAGTGAGCATTTGCTTTAGTTGAAGACGACCGTCAAAATTTAGACAGTTTGACGGTGATGAGCCAGATGAAATGCGACGTCACGTGTGCATTGTGCATCATCATTTTGCAATTCATTATCATTATTTTACTTTATATAATTACGTGTACCTATGCACTTTTGTATATCATTATATTTTTATCATGTTGTTCGCAACACATTTGCATATTTCATTGTATTAGTAAGTTATTACACAGTTCGAAGTATCAGGGAAACGACCAAAAATTTCTACATTTTCTCATGCAGTTACTTTTCTGCATGGCTTTTAAGCAATGAATCAGGAAGCTATGGGACAGTTTTTATAAAACGAAACAATGACAAAATAAGTAGTTGCTGCCTCACGACGCCTCTGCCTTCCAAGCATAGACTGTAACACAGTGTGAAACTTTAGAGTGTACCAAAATGATTATTACACACAATTGACAAGAACTTTCGCCTGATAATGACTACGTATCTGTACATTTCCTTTAATCTAAACTTCTACTAATTTGTTTAGGTGACTCACCCTAGGTGTGACTGTAGCATTTTCCTTGTTTGAAGGAAAAAAATTGAAAATTGTTCACAACCTATACCGTCTCACCTACTGTTAACTAGAAACAATCTAGTTTATATATGATTTAATGGTGCGTGATTCAGCAAGTGATCGAATTGAATAAGTCTGTCACGCGCATCTCTATGGACTTTTATTTACTAAATGATATGTCGAAGTAATTAATGGCTTGGCCTATGTTTCAATTCTTTTGGGTATACAATTTGCACTCTATATTTTGCGTCGAAGCATAGCTTTGAGTTATTTTGAAGTAGAATGTGGCCGTGTTTAAGTAGTAAACAGGAAAAGTTAAAACACGATATCCAATAGAAAAGCCTCAAGTTGTAAAGCATTAATTGGAATGACTCAATTGGTGTTACTTTGGTACCTGGGATGCACTGTACTCACTATACAGTTTGAAATGTACCAGAGTGCCAGTGATACTTGTTTGGCGTGAATTGTGAATACAGAATACATTAATTAATTGGGGGATCGTCGATGCTGATGCTGAGGAAGTAATGAAGAAGATAATTTTTTATGTTGCAGAACTCCCACGAAGGGAGGTCTCAGAATGGTATCGTACATTATTACAAGTATCGAATCGAGCCCCTTGAGATTGTACTCCTGAAATGGCATTATGTCAAGTTCTTGAGAGGAAATGTTAAATTTGAAACTGATCTCTTGGTAGGAAAAGATGTGTCCAGAAACGACTTGTGACTTGTGTTTCCCTTTCAAGACTCCCACTTCTATAATATCACATCACACACAATATCAAAATGTGTTATTCGCTGGGAGCACTTGAGTCGTCGGAGAACGTTCTCATCGTACGATTGAAAGTGTGTCAATGTGAAGCACTTCTATAATGATTCGATTCAATCACTTTGAAACCGATGCTGGTGATAGGTACCCTAGCCGATAAAGAGTATACAATAAAGTACTTATAGAGAATGAATGGTGTTTACAATGAAAATGTGAGACACTGCAGCTTCCCTCTCCTGACTGTCTTGTTTGTCGAGAAAAAAGCTTTCCCCTGACTATTCCAGTTTTCCACGAGTAAATAAGCAGTCGGAGTCACCGTCATGGTTGTAGATAGTGGCAAGCCACTTCCAATGTTCCAATCCTCTCTTTTGTGCTTCCAATCGTTATCTCTCCCTCATTTTCCTACTCCTCTTCTCTTTCTCTTTTCAAAAACTAACAAGTGGAAGCAAACCTTTTACAGTACATTATGTAAGCTTTAGCACACTTATTGCAACACAGCTCGCAAAGCATATTATCATGTAAAATGTAATCCTTTTCCACATGAAACAGGCTACTTCTCTCTCTCTACTTCATTTATTAACGAGTACAAAGGAATCTCTTTCTGTGGTTTATTATATTCAGCGTCCATTCACGGTGTAAAAGAATTGACCGAGGAATCCCCCTCCAAACATAGTACCTACATTATTCCATGCAACCTTTTGTTTCAGTAGTCACATTGAATCAACCACCCAGTGACAGTCTGAAATTACTTTCAGTCCTACCATCTTTTGTATCATTTTTAACGGCATGAATGGCATCAAGAAAGAAAATTTTTGTTTCCTTTATTCAAGAAATGATGAACAAACAGGCGAGCGAAGATTTAACTAAAGTTGGAAACCATATTTGTTTATATCATCTCACCTCAGCAACGAAAACATCGTTCATTGGCTGGGCGACAGTCATTGATCAATCTAGTGAATATCAGGAAGCAGAGTTGGAAGCTTTTACAATACCATTACAATTCAGCGTTAGTTTAGGTTCTACGATTCGCACTTTGTTCAAATTCATATAGATGTAGGTAGGTAATAAAGTTACAAGTTACTTAACACTGAAAGTCTAGTAGGGGTAGTCCACAAACCTCTCCTGTTTTATTGGACTTTGTCATTTAAAGTGAGAAATTGGGAATGAAGAATCGTTGTCTACACTCTATATTACATATGTTAATTACAGAAGTCAAATGACTTGGTAAAAAGCCTTACTACGAGTGAGGTTAAAGAGGCGTTCTTTCCTATCCTAACCCAGCTCATACTCATTGTGAAAACTATTCCTTTGTTCACTTTCTGCTTTTCTTGTTAACTTCGCATTCTGTACCCGCATGTTAAGATAAGCTTTACTATTATACACGATGCAGCAATGACATGACTTCAGAAAAATTCCTCTGGTTTGCGATGATGTGAATCTTGTACCTCGAAAATCCCTATTTAACCCAAAAGCACCATTTTCTAGAATCATTAGCAGAGAGATAAGAGGAAACCAATTGATTAGCATAAAATAAACTGGATAGAAGGTGATTTAGACATGGTCATTGGACTTGAAATTTTCAACAATGAGATAAATATCGTCATTTGCATAGTCTTGTACTTTATGATGTTGGTAAAATGGTAAAATGACTTGAGAGCGTTTTAGGTCTATTTTTACTGCTAGCAATAAATCATGTAGTATTTCATGTCCATTTCCATATTATTCTGTTCTACAGACAGACCAAGAAATCTTATTCATATTTTAAAGCATATTAGATTTAGTTTCACGTTATTACCGACGGTTCGAATTCAATTCTGTCATATTCAGGAAAACACTCCAGTCATCATTCAATGGGACCTATTTCCAAAACCGAATAAATTTCCATTGCATCCTTGTCCTGCTCATTCACTTTATCATTAAGGACTCATTTTACGAACATTTAGTTTTATCAGTTTCTCTGCCAGTATTGTGACTCAGAAAGTT
Organism: Cyphoderus albinus; assembly: GCA_021029165.1. Lineage (NCBI taxonomy): Eukaryota > Metazoa > Arthropoda > Collembola > Entomobryomorpha > Paronellidae > Cyphoderus > Cyphoderus albinus. The sequence goes on from VYYJ01000229.1 coordinate 48,140, forward strand.
TTTCCTGCAGACAGCATTTTATATTAGAACATGTTTAAACTTGTCAGCCATATTTTTCACTTCATTTCCTTTACTCTAATGAGACGATGTCTTTCAGCATAGACTTAACGTCTTGCCTCCTCTTGGAACACACTTTGCGTTTCTGCTGAAAGGCAATTGAAGTAGTTGACTGAGGAGTCGTATTCGAGAATCGAGTCAGTCAGTACACCACCATTAGCTGCTCATGGCAGATTGACAGTTTTACGGGGCAAAATTACTTACAAAATACGTCCGTTGTCTTATTTTATCTGCCGTCTCATCAATTGTTATAAGACTACTGACTCCTTTTAAAACGTTGTTCTGTTATTGGTGTTCCAATTTGGCGTGGGTTCAGATTTTAATAGCAATACTTATAAGGTGCAGATTTACAGTATGCAAAATTTTAATTGTTGGAGCGTCATACTTATAGTTGAAATTGTTAATTATTAATTGTTATATTGTAGTTTTTAATTGTATGTATTTTTTGTTTGGATTTCTACAGAAGCCGGTGTGATAGAAATTAAAGAAGCCAGAAAGAACTAATCGAAGAGAAAATTAGTGGCCTGCTAACGTGGAAACTGAAAGGCATTCCTGAGAGGTTTGTTGTAAGAGGACACTACGATTTTGTATATGAAGTTAAAAGGCATGACATCTCCAACACCGTCAACAGATTCTTTATCTGGAGCAACAACCCTGGGCTCATTTGTGGATTCCAGTGATCTTGGCCTTGGCCTTGACATAACTCATGGGTGCCACGGGTCGAGCTCCAGCTCGAGCACCTGCAGCTCGATTGTGTTTCCACATTTAAGTATTTCCAACGGGGTACTCAGCAGCCATGGCTTTGGAAATGGGAATACAAATGGAATTCAATCTCCAACTAGGAGCGGCGGCATCTCCATTAAATGCAGCCTCTGCCATGAGACTTACAACAAGCCAAAGGTACTGCCCTGCCTTCACACGTTCTGCCAAGACTGTTTAGAAAAGGCTCAAGACATTGGAGATCGCTTGGTATGTCCCTCTTGTCGTTTGGAGTGCAAGCTGAGCTCCCAAGGTGTCGCAGGTCTGTTGCCTGATTTTGCTCTCTGCAATGTCGTGGAGCACTTGAGCATTAGCAACAATAACAGTATCTGTAATCCAAAAGACAGTGGGTATTCCAGTGGTGGAGGAGAGAGCGGTCCCATCGCCCTTCCGGGGTTTGAAGATTCACACGGGGAGAAGGCAGGGATCATAAAAGGATGCACAGGTTGCAAGTCCGCCGAGTCTGCAGCCGTCGCCCGATGTCTCGATTGTCCGAACATGTTATGCTCGAACTGCGTGATGGCTCACCAGTTCATGCACTGCTTCGAGGGTCATCGCGTTGTTACCTTTGGATCTCTTAACATCGAGACAGGGAAAGAGAACACTTTTGGATTGTCAATGGAAAGGCAGTGCACTCAACACAAAGGAGAAACACTTCAGTTTTATTGCCGCACTTGTGCTGTTCCAGCGTGCCCAGAGTGCGTGGCAACTGAACATCCTAAATCAATGCATGAGACGGAGACCCTTACCGACTGTGAAGCGAAGTACGTGAAACATCTTTCACAGTACATTCATGACTTTCGGATGAAGTCCGTTGCTCTTCATGATGTCCTCAAGTCGTTTGAAACGGCCTCCGTACGTCTGCAGTCCCATTATTCGAAAGCGCAGAATGAGATATCTGAAGCGTTTACCTTTTACCGAAGTTTGCTGGATGAGAGGAAAAATGAGTTATTGAAGGAACTTGAAAATCTCTACATAACTCGTCAAGTAACTCTGTCCGTGGTTACCCAGAGGGTTCAGGAAACATTAGACCGGATGTATCAAACAGTGGAGTTCGGAGAGCGACTTCTTCGTCATGCCTCACCGCCCCAGATTCTAGTTTTTAAGAAGCTGTTGGAGACTCGCTTGCAAGCACTCTTGGCTGGTGTTCCAGAGCCATCCGTCGCTATGTCCACAGCGGCGGCTGGCGATCTCGAGTTTGTGACGAACTACACCGCAGTACAAACTGCGGTTCGTAATACTCTGGGATACATCCGAGCAGGCGCTGGAAATGAATCGATAACACCAAACAAACAGCCGCCGGCTCCGATTGCGCGACCTGCCGTTACACAGGTCAATGGATACCACCAAGTTAATCAGAATGGTCTAAGCTCTCTCGCCACCGCCTTGAGCGGCAGCTCCAATGGCAGCAGTCAGGATTCCATTTTACTTTCAAAACGATTGAGTGGTGGTGAGCAGCTCACTTCCACGCCATACAACCAGTTGGATGTCATTGGACCCGGCGCATACGAGAAATGGTCCATTGGATCTGATAGCGGATATCAGAATGGGCACAAAGATTATTCTTGTAGTACCCGGAGCGAGTTCTCATCGCCTCCCAGCACAGGCACAAACAATGACCCCTTACTGGAGCTCACATCTAAATTGGTGGCTCCATTCTCGTTTCCCAAAGCTCCAGCTATTAAGCGGCAAAAGATGATTTATCACTGCAAGTTTGGAGAGTTTGGGACGGCCGAGTCCCAGTTCACAGAGCCATCAGGGGTGGCGGTGAACGCGAACAACGAGATCATTGTGGCTGACACAAATAATCATCGCATTCAGATATTTGATCGCGAAGGTCGCTTCAAATTTCAATTCGGTGAGTGTGGAAAACGGGACGGGCAGTTGCTGTACCCGAATCGAGTGGCAGTTGTGCGGCCCACCGGTGACATTGTGGTGACAGAACGATCTCCAACTCATCAAATCCAGATTTACAACCAATACGGACAGTTTGTGAGGAAGTTTGGGGCCAACATTTTACAGCATCCTCGAGGCATCACTGTCGACAACAGAGGCCGAATCATCGTGGTGGAATGTAAGGTGATGCGGGTTATCATTTTCGATCAAATGGGCACTGTTCTGCACAAGTTTGGCTGCTCTAAGCATTTAGAGTTCCCCAACGGAGTTGTGGTCAACGACTCTCAAGAAATTTTCATTTCTGATAACCGAGCACACTGCGTCAAGGTTTTCAGTTACGAGGGAGTTTTCCTCCGTCAGATTGGCGGTGAGGGTCTTACCAACTACCCCATTGGTGTTGGGATCAACGCAAACGGAGAGATCTTGGTAGCTGACAACCATAACAACTTCAACTTGACCATTTTTACCCAAGTAAGTTTCCACCTCATTTACCACAAGTGAATTTACCAAAAGTGCATTTTCACACTCAGGAAAGCAAAATGGGAGATTTAACATTTCAAGTAACATTCTAATAATTGTTTGCCTTCCACTCTTTTCCTTACAGGATGGACAGCTCGTGTCTGCTTTGGAATCAAAGGTAAAGCATGCGCAGTGCTTCGACGTGGCACTCATGGATGATGGCTCTGTCGTTTTGGCTTCGAAGGACTATCGATTATACATTTACCGTTACATTCAAGTTCCGCCGATGGGACTATAATCATTTTTTAAAATCTGTTTTGCTATTACTCTCCGTAAAACACGATATAAACACCTACAAAAACATTTTATTATTAATCTTATTATATATTATTAAATGAACTGTTTTATTTTTATTTTTATTATTATTATTGTCATGATTATTATTTTTTATTATCACTATTCTTGTTGTTCTGAAATTTTCCGAATGATATATATATATATAGTACGTACATGATAGAAAAGCTAGTGTTACTAAGATTGAGTGAAGACTGATTCTAAGAATATTTACCATATCACAATGGTTATATACACACTACACCTACGTGAAAAACACGAGGAGAGATCAATAATAATTAATAATTATGACTACCATGATTCCAGAAAAATACAAAAATTTAAAAAAAGAAAAATCTATTGTCTAACTGAAAACCGAATTTAAGTGTTTTACTGTTATCACCGTAAAGAATTATATATATATACATTACATACTTATAGTATGATGAAAGAATTATTATTATTACGATTGAGTATGAAAGATTTTACCTGTCACACGTTTATCGTCGTACATTACAATTAGTCTATAAAATAATAGTATTTAAAAACCATTTGGAAGAAAACCGTCGTCGTCGTCATTTTTTCGTCGTTGTCTTCGTGTGAGTTTTAATTGAAAACCGTAAACATAGTTTAAAAAAAATATTATACACATCTATGAAAAATTATATGATGATCATGGTTGTTATTATTCAAATAATTATAATTATTAGCTTTTAGGGTAATAGGAATACTAGGAAAAAAATTACTGTTGTTTGAAAATTGCTGGAGAGAGTACCCACTTTGTTACTAAATACTTCTTTTTACCCAAATGCGATATTGAAAGCTTTATGATGATAGAATGATGATGATGATCATGCCATATATTATTATTATTAATTATTATTATTATTACTATTATCGTGTAACAGATTTTTGATTATTATTACATTATGCAATACATATTATTGTTGTGATTTTTTTGATATTAGCGTTATAGGTTGGTGATTACTGATACAGATACATATTATTAAATACTTGCATATTCTATATATATATATATATCATAATAATAATATTAATTATATCAATCGAGGCACTCCGTGTAAACGTATTCATGTTAAAGATGATAATAATATTCAAATAAGTCTAGTTGCATGGTTTAATGATGAAGATGAAACTATCTTGTTATTACTATTATTTTTATTTTTTATTATTTTCCGAGTCTCTTAATATTTCATAACCTCTGTCGATATATATATATATAAATATTACCTACTTATTAATTATATGATTATGATGATGATACGAACATTTCATGATTCCCTTGTTTTTTGTCCTTTGCTATTTTCCTTCATTCTTTCAATACAAAAATACCTAATTCTTCAACATTTCTCGCTCTTAGACAGATATGTAGTGTGGATTGTGGATTGGTTTTAATGATTTAGTTTTTTTGAATACAGTAAACAATGTCAAACAATTTAGCTTTTAAGTAGTAAAATAATAAACGATTTGTTTCAATATGCGCAGTAAGTAAAAAAAATCTGTTGTGTTTCTCTAATGAAAAGTATCGACCGTTTTTTATTTAATTTCATCCATTGTATATATTATGCGATATAAATGTGTTAGCATATCATAGTAGTTATTTCGACAATTGGCTAATTTATTCTTTAAGTAAAGCATAATTAAAGAATAAATGGTCACCCAGACTTCTAGAAATACATTTTTTAAATGCCTACATTCCATTGTAATTTGGTCCTCCACCCCCTTCCGGAACAACCCAGTTGATATTCTGGGATACATCTTTGATATCGCACGTTTTGCAGTGAATGCAGTTCTGAGCATTAATTTGCAGCTTTTCACCATCTCCAGACTCCTCCGGTACAAACTCGTAAACTCCAGCAGGACAAAATTTAGCCTCCGGCCCTCCGTACTCCTTCAAATTCTTTTGAACAGGAACAGAGTCATCCTTCAGGGTTAGGTGAGGTGGCTGGTCACCCTCATGGTTAGTGCCGGTAAGCGCGACAGAAGAAAGAAGATCGAAACTGATGACACCGTCAGGTTTCGGGTAGTCAATTGGAGTAGCTTCAGATAGTTTCTTCAGTCTCGCGTGGTCAGCTCCACCATGATTTAATGTCCAAGGTTCCAGTCCTTTGAAAACTCCGTAGAAGACGCCCGTGTAAGCCAGACCACCATACAAACCCAAGGAGGTGTGGAAAGATGGACGGACGTTGCGACAAGCTTTCAATTCTTTGTAAATCCAGCTAGACTTGATCATGTCCGTATAACGAGTTGGCTCGATTATTCCTTCTGACGACTTTGTAAGCTCTTCAAAAATACTTTCTGCAGCGAGCATTCCGCTTTTCATGGCGGTGTGCGTTCCCTTGATTTTTGGTACGTTGAGAAAACCAGCGCTGCATCCGACTAAGCAACCACCAGGGAATGCTAATTCGGGGATGCTCTGAAAGCCGCCTTCGTTAAGTGCTCGAGCTCCATAGGCTACTCGTTTCCCTCCTTGGAGTGTATTGGAAATAAATGGATGATGCTTAAAACGCTGAAACTCCCTGAAAGGACTCAAATAAGGGTTTGAGTAGTCTAACCCAACCACAAATCCTAAGGCTACCAAAGGCGTGTCATCTTTTAGATGGTAGAGAAAAGAACCTCCGTAGGTATTCTTGTCTAAGGGCCAACCAACCGAATGTTCAACTCTTCCAGGTCGATGTTTACCCGGATCGATTTCCCACAGTTCCTTCAAGCCTATTCCGTAAGACTGTGGTTCAGCATTTTTGCGCAAGTTGAACTTTTTCACTAACTCTTTCGCGAGATGTCCATGACAACCTTCAGAAAAAATTGTCGCTCTTGTATGAAATTCCATCCCTCTCTCAAACGAATCCTTTGGAGATCCATCTTTAGCAATTCCAACATCATTGGTTGCCACTCCTCTGACAGCACCATTAGCGTCATACAAAATTTCGGATGCGGCGTACCCAGGATAAAGTTCAACCCCTAACGCTTCCGCTTGCTCTCCAAGCCAACGGACAACATGTCCCAAGCGAACTATGTAATTTTCATGATTCCCAAGCGGCATTCCGGGTAGAATCGGAATCGGGATTCTGCCTGTAGCTGTCAGAAGACTGAACACATCTTCAGCGACAGGGGTGTTCAATGGAGCTCCTTTATCTTTCCAATCCGGCATTAGTTCGTTCAACGCTTTGGGTTCTATCACAGCGCCTGACAAAGTGTGACCTCCAATTTCAGAAGCCTTTTCAATAACGCAAACACGAATTTCCGTTCCTTTCTCATTTGCCAACTGTTTCAAGCGAATGGCTGCGGACAGACCCGCAGGACCTCCTCCTACAATTACTACGTCTGCTTCATCCCCCACTCGCTCCATGTCGATGTCTATCAATTTCAGTAAAAACATCTATATATGGCTGAATTGTGGCGAATAGTTGCATACTTATTGTAAACCCAAAAATAAATAAAATCTATTTAATAAATATAATCGCACCTTTCCATCTTGGATCTTTTTCCCGAGGGCAAATGGTATAATGCGTGGTAATTTTAGGCGCGGCCACCGCATAGTTTCTAATATTTGCCTTCATCAATGCAGCACAAGGCCCTTGAAAATGAAACATAAATCGGGCATTGTAATTTCGAAAGATTTAAATTGACAAGTAGAGATGAAATTAGAAATTAGTAGAGATGAATTACCACTTACATTTTGATATCAAGTTACGTGCCATTATTTTAATTTTGGTTTAGTCAGGTCTCGATTTCAATGTTTGCTCAGCTGTTGTAGAATTCAACCAAACCAATTTGCTGTTTTTCTTTTCCCTATAAAACGTGCATCGAGATAATATTTGAATTATTAAATTAGCAATTAAAATAATTGTATTTCACAATTTTGGAATTGTTATGAAAATAAATGAAACATTAATAATGAAACAACAATAAACAAGTTACACATTTATGGAAATTGCAATGACAACATTTGTAATGGAAATTTACCTTGTGAAGAAGTGAAGAAAACAGTAGCAATCGTATGGTTGTTTTGTTGTTTAGCACCAGAAATATTAATAAATGGACTGTATTAAATTAAATACACTTTTGACTTTGATTTCCACTTCTGTTTGATAATCACCGGCCTCTGGCCCTGAGAGAGTTACTTTTTGGACTTTTCCACTTTTCTGCTCTACTAATTAAGAATGAACAAGATAATTTTCTGTGTCGGTGTCACACTGTCATTTATAGTAACTTCAAATCCGTCCGTCCTGAGCCACAGATGGATGAGCTCTGCTCATCTGTAAAGATGAAATGGAAGTGAATCTTGCAGCTCTTGCATTGCAGCAATACATTTAGCATTGTTGATCTTGATAGCAGCGGTTTTAGGCCTAGGCGAATGAAGCGAGTTGCTTTTTGTCCCAGAGTCCCACAGTGCTCGACCTTTGGACTTGGACTTTGTAGCTCTTTTGTATCAAGGATTCATTCTGATTCTGACTCTGATCTTGTAGCATTCTTCTACACCGAAATCAGACATTTTAATTTTCGCCATGCAGTATTTCAGTGTGCTAAAATCATTTCTTGGGTTTCTTATCATGATCCGGTTAATAAAAAATAAAATAATTTCCGTTTTAAGAGGATGGATGTATATGTATGTATTATTAGATAATGACATAGATGTATGTATTAGATAATGACACTTTACTTCCGATCCATAACGGTCACCAACACCGACCGAAATAAAAAGTGCATAAAGAAATCAGATTGGACATTGCCAACACAGAAATAATCGTTATTTTTGATATTATTATAACTTTTTAAGACAGATACAAATGAACACCACAGTACATCCATTGTAATAATACAATTTATATAGTATTTATGCATATAACTTACGATAACATTCTTATCGATAATAATATAATATATATTATTTATTTATCTTTGTAATAATATGTATGAATGTGTTTCACTTACAAGTAACAGTATTATTCTTCAACAAACGTAGGTATTTCTTTTCCACTGCATAGTAGTATTATTTCTTTGAAAAAATCTTCATTTTTTAGGTTTTTTGTAATAATAGAGACTATGTATCAAGAATCAGTTTTCCATATCAATTTGAATTTCTTCGTTTCTATGTTATTTGTTTTTTTTTTGATTTACACAAGTAACAATTAATTGTCTTTAAACTATTTATTTACGTTCTCCTCACATTTTTTAGATATAAAAACAACTACCAGGATGTATCTTTCTCTGTCTAATTAGTTGCTTACGTAAGCGAAAGGAAAACAATTCATACATAATAGCTCAATCATTTACATTTGTAGATTTAGTGTGAATTAAGGTGTATTTAGCTTTCAACATTTGAATTTATATTGATTTCTTTTCTTGTCATGAACAGTTTTTCTGCTAAGCATACAATAATCGTTAGGTTAATTATTACTAATCATTTATTACTTTATTATACCTGTTAATCTGTTTTTAAAAATAATTGTACATGGAGGTATGTCAATATACATATTAGTATAGCAAGATATTTAATGTGTATGTATAATGTTAAAAAGATGCATCATTACTACCTAACTATTATGTAATATGGCTATGGGCAGTTTCTTATAGCCCATTTTGATGACTTGAGAGAGGTTTTGTTAATTATCGTTTTAAAAACTATGTTAAGTTAGGTATGTTTCTTATAGCTTTCTCCTACCATTAGGTAAAAGTGGATTTTTGATAAGGTTGAACAAGATTACGCTTTCTGTGCATCGTGGGTGACTGACACGTTAATTTCATTTCGTAATTTTCTGTTGCCATATATGTAGGAAGATTGACAAACAGTTAAATGTGTTTGATGGGTATCTTATTGGTGTCTTCGAAAATATAAAATTCTTTTCCAACAAATAATTTTGCAAGGAAAAAGAATGTGATGATAGTTCGGTGATTTGATTATGATACGCATAATATATTGTGCTACATTTCCTGACACTGCTTGCAATTTGATTGATCTAGATAAGGGTTTGCTAGCGTGTATCCACATCAGTAGCCTTGTCGCAGATAATGGCAGTTAAATTTTGTGTGGACAGCCATTCATTCTTATTTTCCTGGAACTATTTATTCGTACATTCATTCGTTTGTCTAAATCTCAAGCTTTCACCCACGAGCTAGAGTAGTTAAAAAGCATTACACAGATTTGTTTTCTTTGTGACAATTTTGAGACCATTAATCAGTTATAAAATGCATAGAAGAAGTAGTAATCGTAATTATTATTATTAACCATAAAATCTATGCGGGTATACTTTTCCACTAACCACAGCAAAATGCCTAGACATGTTTTTCAACTAATACTACAGGTGTGTTATTACAATTAACAATTATAGCAACAATAATAATCATAATATACGTAATATCTAGTACGAATTTTGTAAACAGGATGTAGCGTAAAAGAAAATAAGTAACCTACGTATAGGTTTTTTATCAAACAAAAGTATAAAAATCGACTTACCCTATTGTAAAAAGCTGACTCTTTATAACAGTTAATGTTGGTGCATTTTGCTTTCCAATGACTACTCTTGTAATGTAAACTCTGTATTTTACGTTTCTTCATTCTCTATTAAGACATTTCTTTGTCTGACCAAACAATTGGATTCGGTTGTTCGTAGACTAAGAGTCAAATAGCAATATGTTTAAAATTGTAATGACACCAAAAATCTACACATCTACCTGCTGCTGATCTCACGATTCTCCAACGTTCGGATCTTACCAGCATAGAATTCTACAAATTCATTTACTTTCTTTGTTACTGTACCATTAGAACACCATATAGAAGCAAGGCTGCATTTTGTTTACTATTTACATCAGTTTCCTCATTGACCAGTACTATGATTTTTGAGGGTCCTTAAGTAGAAGTGAATAGAGAGAGAGAGACAGCAAAAGTTAAAAAATATTAAACAATACTTCATTTTCTTTGCCATTATCTATACAAAGTATTAAAAACCCTAGGAAGTAGAGGAGTATAATATTGTAAAATACCCTTCACTAGTCAGTTGCCAAAAAACTCGTGTCATTTTTCAAGAAAGAACAATACATTGCAACAATTATTTTGATAGCAACGAACGCATATGAAACGCAGCTGCAACTGATATTCCGCAACAGTTATATCAGTCATAATGTTTATTTATAACTCCCTTAGGAGTTTCAGAATTACAGGTAGTAAAAATTCTTCCATAAAAAGTGTTTCTCTAGGCTACAGTGGAGCATCCCACTGTAAGCCCTAGCAAGTGTGGAGTGTAAAAAAGAAGCCTTTTGTAGACACATCACTGGTAATGCCAAGGGTAAAAATGGGAGGTTTTAAAGGTTTACATGTAGATTTGTATAAATGCATGCAGATGAAGAAAACTATAAATACACATTGTTTCTTCTTTTATAAATATAAATACGTAGATTGTTGTGGAGTCTTCCTTATTTAAATAGTGGTTATTACAAATTCGTAAAATGATCAACTAATACTGTTTCTGTTTTTTTTTTGAAAAGTACACGTGGAAAATTTTCATTTTGTCAAAGTAAAAGTTATTGTTTTAAAAAAGAAATTAGCTAAAAAGATATGCCACTCTGTCGTAATTCTGATTTTTTCCTATATGTAGTAATAACTATGTATACATATATGATAATAAAAGTTTCGAAGTCACACAAAAATTGTATTTACCTTAACATGCTAAATATAGTTATAATATATATGTATTTGTCACAGGTCTCAGCGTTTCCCCTTAAAATCTTTGGCTTCATATGACGTTGGTTCAGAAACAGTTTGCCAAGGATAAAAACGTAAATTTCACGCCCTAAATTGAGTATTCATTATTTAGACTTGTGCCATCTTTATGGGTCAAGACGGATCGTTCATCTCAACCCCACGATCGGCCATTGTTAGTAGACCTTGAAATTCATGTTCAAGTACATGTCTTGCCTGCAAATTTACAACAATTATTTTAGCTTTGTAGTTGCAAAGTTTTCAAATACAAAATTTCTTTGTAGTTCAAAAGTTACCTGAGAATTCTGTGAAGGGACCTGTAAAGCTAGAGCAAGAGCATTGTGGTCGAAAGTTTCATCAAGGGCAATCAAAGCACCATGGACACCTGACTCTTGTAAGTTAATTGCATACTCCTGAATAAAAGAAAAAAGTTTGTTAATTATCATGGGAAATGAGTTCAAGCTCCCTTGATTTAGAATAGTTGAAATTTGAACATACTTTGAGGCCGATGGACTGAGCCCATTTAATAATGCGCTCATTGGACCATACTAACAAATCAGTATTTTCATTTTCACAAGCTCTTCTCCTTTCCTCAAGCAACTTTCTGTCGTAATTTAGCCTCTTTAAACATATTATTCCGAAATGTAGACTATTTCTGTAAATAGTAATTTCACATTTCACATAAATTACGTTTAATCGTTTAATACAGTATGCATTTAATGACACACAACTGATATGAATGCACTTACCTATGAGCAGCATCGTGCATTTTAAGCTGCGTTCGCAGATCCTTTTTAGTAAGATGGTCCAGCATTCTTGCATCCACTAAACACTCCATGAAAGTCGTGCGATACTGTGGTAAACCTAGAGACGGAAGCCAGTAGTTTCCAATCCATTCATGATTCATGTCTCCAAAAGCTAAATGTGCCACCCTGGACGCTGTAGGAGCAGACGGACTTGTCAAAGACACCATTTCTTGTATGGCCAGCCTTAATTTTAAGCGGTGTAATGGATTGCTGCAACAACAGATATTCATATACAAATGGTTGGAGTTGGAGTGTTCAGTGTTCACTCACACAAGGTCAAAAGTGGTCAAGCAGTGGGAATTGTAATTTAATGGTTTTATTCACCTTATTCCTATCTCGCGTTGTATTTCTGTGTCGCTTAGAGCACTCATAATAGCTCCCGACTTAACATTAGCCCGACAAGCAGCCACATACCACGCCGGCATGCCTACCCATTGCTCTAGCCATGCATCAATTGTAGGACCGTTCCATAGTGCAAATGGAGTGCCTGCTTTCATGGCCTCTGACAGCAGCTTTGTCTTTCGTTTCTTTCGCCGATCGAAGTCAGCCTTTGCTACCTGTGGTGTAGAATTGACTGCTTGAGGTACTACAGGAAGACTGCTTGTACACATCACAGGAGTCGGAAGTGTATCGCTCCCTATTGAACCTTCACTGTCAAACCCGCCGTGATCGTACATGACATCTTTGCCCTTTGCCTGTGTGAAAAAAAAATCCATTAAGTCTGCATTTTCGAATTGATTATAAAGGTTTGTTTCTGAAGAAAGTTTTGAACATTTCTTACCTTTTCTTTTTTGCTAAACAGTCTGCCCAATGAAGACTTGAGACCCTTCTTTTTCGCTGCAGCCATTGCAGCTGCGGCAGAAGGTGTAACGTTGAGTCCTCCAATTCCTGCTCGGTCTTGACTTCCAGAGGCACCTTGATTGTAAACTTGAGACTGCATATTTTCCTGGGCATACGCATGCATCATGCCCATTTGCATCGTCGCCGCCCGTCTCAGCTCCTCCGTACTTTGACCGTAACCGGAAGTGTTAGGCATCAAACGGAGAGACCTCGGTGTAGGCGGGCTCACATCAGGCTTCATTCCCATCCCTAATCCCATTTCAGGCATTGTCAGATTGGTTTGATGGTACATGTGGGACTGCATCATAGGGTCACTCATCTGTCCAGGAGAAGAGTAATAATTTCCAGGTGACAAGGAAGCTGGAACCTAACGATTCCAAAAAAACATTAGCCAATCAGATTTGCACTTTACACCTATACCCAAACAAGTATAGAATTGAGTATAAAATATTTACCGTATGAAATTTATGAAGATAATCTCGCTGAGGAGAAGGATTGGACCTAGGAGTAGAACGACCACTTAAAGATGGAGAAGGAGGACGATCAAGACCTCGACCACCCATTTCTAAACTACGGCCGCTCAGAGGTGGGGACAGTGGCCTGTCATACATTCCTCTCCTTGATAATATATTGACGTGCTCGATAGAGCCCACCCGAGATTCGAGCTGCTCTGCCCTGGCCTCTGTATTCTGCTTCTCCTCTTGAATTAAGCGAATTTCATTGTTAATAGCATCTAACTGCTCTTGCAGCATTAAAGCCAATGTTTGTGCGTCAGTTTGTTGGGATGGTGAAAGAACATCCGCTACGGAGAAAATGCTTTCCGAGTCATCAGCCTCAGCATCGCTGAGATCGAATGCTTGCTGTACATTGGCTAGCACTTGTGCCTGCTCCACAGTGTCCCACTCAGCATCCATCTTCAAAATAACAAATATAAACACATTTAAAATACACTCAACTTCTTAATAACGTTAACGATACTTTACATCGTAACAAAATGAATATGTCAATTTGCAATTCAATTCTTCTAAATTGAATGCTACGGGTTAATGATAACGTAATTATGAAGGCATTGTGTTCAATCAGTGAAAGTACCTTTGCAGATTCATCCTCCATTCGGTGCTTTCCGAGTCGACGTGGAAGTGAATGTGTATCAAAACTAGAATGACTACTGGTCCTAACAAATGCGGCGGCCTCAGCTGAAGTTGGGCTCAGGCTTCTTGTCAGTGCTTCCGTTTGCTGAATATTATAAGCTATTTCCTGCTGATATAATTGTCTTTTACAACTTTCTACTTCTAACCTTGCCTTCGTTACTTCCTTCATCATTTCAGCCTGAAAAAGAATATTAGTTTGTTTCATAAGTTACACACTCATCTACACTCATAATTAAATAATGAATGGAAGTTCTTCCTTACCTTTTCGGTTTGAAGATCCTCAATAAATCTTCTTGTTTTTTCTAACTCTTGGGTAAGGGCATTCTTTTCATCGAGGGCATGCATCCTTTCTTGCAAATGCACTTGTAGGCGCTCATTGGATTCAGCCAAAAGTTTATCTACTGTGTTGGAGAGTCTTGAGTTGTGATCCTCATTAACCCTCAATCGCTGATTAAGACGTACAAGTTCTGTACTCTTCTCTTCCAGTTGCGCTTCCAGTCTTGCAATTCTCTCCTCAGCGGACCCGTGCCTTTCTTGAGCCTGCAACGGATTTGAAAATTACGTACTGAACGGCACAAAGAGAGACAATGGCGAAATATTTATTTGCTAAGGCTGCTGTAAATACCTGAGTCAGAGCTTGTAATCTTTGCTTGAGCTCTTCTTCCATATCTGGCATTTTCGAGAACTGAGCCAGCTTTTGTTCTGCAAGTTCCAGTTTCTCCTGGTGGGCCCTGGTTTTCTCTTCCTGAAGCTTAAACTGAGCTTCCTTGTGTTGCAGTTCTTGCTCTAACTTCTCATTAAGATCATGAAGGGAAGTTGATTCCCGCTGAGCATTCAGGTACCGCTTTTCTAATGTAGCAATTCGTTCCTCCTGAAAGTCAAAATGAACCAGGCAATTGTCCAGAATTGGAATTTCAATATAATAATAATAATATCTATCATTTTCAATTATTGTTTGACGTACCTGATCTACTTTTTGGGCGGCATTTTCTCTCAAATCTCTTTGTAACTTCATGTTGGCCTCTTGTGCCCTGTTCAACTCTCGTTGACCTCGAGTTATTGTATCCTCCAGCTCAGAAATTCTAGCGCTTAATTCACCAGCTCTTCTTTGGGCTGAACTGAGCTCTGAGGTCTGTAAAATAAATACAACAACAAAGGTTTATTTTTATCCTTCCGAAAACGCAATCGTAATTCTAAAACATGTTGATGATGTATATTTATAATTTATGATTTTCTAAACTACAAAAACATACCTGCTTTTCAAGAGTGGACTGAAGCTCCGTTAATTTAGCTAATTCTGGCTCGCTCACATCTGCAGATCCGTTGGACACCCTCTAGCAAGTGAAATAAAACATGAATGCGTTAGACGTACATACAAACCCATTCTATCATTCTATATCTTTGAAGTTTTAACATTCCGCTCGGCAAATGGAACTTGGTCCGATTTACCTTTACAGCTGAGATGGGCAATCCATCACTTGAATCAGCTTCTCCATTTTCTTTGGTTTTTTCAGTTTTACCATTCTTCACCTGTTGCAGCTAAAAGTATGTGCAAACGTATTACAATTTGACACTTAAACGTAACTTAATCATAACAAATAATGTACTTACTTCGTCTTTTGATTGAGTAAGTTCGTCTTCTAATTGGGAAACCCTCTCTAATGCTACTCGCAACCTTTCGCGAACCTAACATCACAAGGAAAAAAGAAATGGTTATGAGTAGTGAAGTTGGCGGAAAATGGTTGACGTATAGTTGTGAATTATAGTTGTCGTTTAATTCAATACCTTTTCATCTAGGGCTTTGTGGTGTTCAAAAAGGGACTTTAATGCCTTCAGTACTTCTACCTCAGAGGATACGCCGGACTGTGCAGCAGCTTGTCTTTTAACAACAGTCATTCGTAGGGACCTTTCATGTCTTGACACAAGACATTCCAAGTGCTCCAGTAATAACTACAGAAGAAAGTTAATTGATATTTCAATCAGTTATGTGGTGCAATAGTCTAAAATGTGATTTATCTTTTAGTCTTACCCTAGTATTATTCCTTTCAGCTTTTAGTTCTTGAATCTCCTCCTCCCTTTCCAGCAGCTGCTCCCTTGCTTGATTCAGCTCTTTCGTAAGGCTCGCAAACTCCTACAGAGAAGAAGAATTGATTGATTCACACGGGAATTTGTAAAAAATTATTACAATTTCGTAAGGTCAGTTATGGACCGTCAGTCCTTAAATTAAAAAACCATACTTGAGGAAGGCTTGCAGAAAGCTGTCGGGATAAAGAATCTCGTTCCTTTTGACATTCTTGTAATTTTATCTCAGTGTCTTGAAGTCTTTCTTGAGTTTCTCTTAAACTGTCCATAAGTTTATCTATTAAAAAACACACATGAAATTAATAAAACGTGATGCTAACATACCACTGCTGGTTTTAGCCTGCGAACCCTACCCTCCTTTCTCTCAATTTATATATCTTTTTAAATATTTCTTTTGCTGTAAAATTCATCATTAGTCTTTTTCTCTAAATAGAGCAACTACACAAGGGAAATTGCAAAAAATTAGGCTCCGAACATTACTTACCGCGTTCGTCCAACATGGACACCATGAGTTGTTCGAAGTTGGCATCTTCAGAAAAATGAAAGAGAAAAAAAAGAAGTCATTCAGCATGAACAAAACTAATCATGCAAAGATTTTGAAGACCTTAGGCTATATCGTTTTAGTTATCCTTTTTGTTAAAGTTTATAATTTAGATTTTGTAACGTAGAGTTTACCAACCTTCTGAGCCAAACTGTGAGTTTCTCTGGGTAATCCCGTCTTCCGAGATCGTTGGCATTACATCACACATCATGTTCCACATTTTTAATGCCTCTTTCACTCAAGAAAAATAAAATTAGAATGACTTGTGCATTCTTTTCCGAGGACGTAGAACACCTGATCTAAACGCTGATTTCACGTTCAGTTTCAAAATCATTGATCTCATGTTTTACACAAACAACAAGAAAAACAACAGATAGCACTGAGACGACATTTTGGCTCTTCTTTGCTGTACTAAACTGTCAGTTACACGTGGAGTACGGTTAAACCAACTGAGTATTGCGTTAAGACATTTAGTAGTTGTATTGCATTTTATGGTCAGTACTGCAAGAAGAGAAAGACGCTTCGTTGGAATTCCGAAGTGGAAGCGTTGAGACTTGGACCAGTTTGTATCTGTGAAGTGACCAAATCAGACATTTTAAATAAATAACATAAAACTGCTTTATGCAAAATTACATACTTAAAAGCAATCATAATGATTGTATGAAACGACTTACGTTAAGGGAGGAACGAGAACGTGTTTACGTATAGTGTGTAGCAGTGGTCGTATAAATGA
Organism: Cyphoderus albinus; assembly: GCA_021029165.1. Taxonomy (NCBI): domain Eukaryota; kingdom Metazoa; phylum Arthropoda; class Collembola; order Entomobryomorpha; family Paronellidae; genus Cyphoderus; species Cyphoderus albinus. The sequence continues at coordinate 65,517 of VYYJ01000229.1, forward strand.
AAACCTGAGAAAATAACAGTCTTGATGCTATTCCACGTTACTTTCAAAAGGAGGAATACTTGACACTTATCTCGTCGATTTTTTTTTCTTGTCACGTCAAATAATTTCCACCACAATCTGTAATATAAAACACATAGGTAGTACACTTCCGGCAAATACATGTGAGAAAAGATTGACATTTCATTAGAAAAACGAACGTTAATTTTGGTCAACGTACCTTTCTTCAAGAGTTGTGGCTGTTGTTCGTGATAGTGATGATATCCTTTACACTACGTTGTATACTTATGACAAAACTAGTTACAATATTTAAATGCGTAAAAGTTTATTTTACAAATCTTAGGAAATATACTGGATGAGGAGAGATTTATTTGCTTGAACGAAAACGTCTTCTATTCTATATTGCTGACATTCAGTAACTTTGTAAGAAGAAATATTGAAACGAGATCTTCTACATGGCACTGACTGACTCCAGTCTAATTAATTATTATGACTAAACAGGCATTACAAATTTTATTAGTAAGAACAAAGCCAACAGCCGTTATTAGCAAAAGTAGTCATTGCTCTACTATGTGTACATTTACATAATTTTACCTCTGATAACCACACACTCAACCAATTCACTCGACAAAAGTAGGACTTCCTTTCTTGACATCAGTTGTGCCATTTTGAAATACAATTATCCTCTGGTTTTTTCAAATACAAATTACTACTTTTAAACGGTGGCTTTCTGCTCCAGTTTACATGAGAGCCGGAAATCTCATCGAAAAGTCGAAGTGGAAAAATGTACGATCCTCAGCAGGAATTAAAATGGTTGCTGGGAATAACTTGACTTCCTTTAAATCAGTTTTTTTTGTTTTTGCTTGCGCTGTTAAATTTTACTGACTAGACTGGATATTGAAATAACCCTTCTTGTACCTTTACCTTTGTTAAAATGTTATATAAATATAATACAGTTGATGAAGTGACTTTCAATGTTGCAAAAATAGCACAAAAGGATGGTTTTCTGTAGTAATGTTTTAAGGAATCTTTTGATTTACAAAAATTAACTCCCCTTAATCTCTGCCTGCCTTACGATAATTGTGGTAACAAACAAAGGTCAGATTTTAATCTAGATGTCTATTTTACAATTTGGTCAAAAGGTTGGTGATTCGAGCTTTCTTACCGCTCAAAAACGAAATAATTAATATAGTAACGTAAATGCACAATAATACAACTTAGTACTAATCTCACGTGCTATAACTGTCAAATTAACAAACTGGCGTATCAGTAACAAAAAGTAACGACTCATAAAACCGAAAATTTCCCACGCTTGTATTTAAATAGTTTCCGTACTTCTATGCTTAGCTGCTATGTTTACTTAATACACCGTTATTTAAGTTTATTTCAAGTCAGTTTTTGATTATTGCGAGAAGGTTACTTTTTTGATGATTTTTTTAGAGTTCGAGGAAACAATGAACCATTGATCTTCTTGTATCGGCATTTCCAATTTTCAGTAGCTTAATTCAATCTAACTGTGTGCTACAAGAATGATTATTTACTTGGGTTCCACTTTTCAACTATGTAAATTGTTGCACGACACAAAGATTTAATAATTTGCACTTGCAGGTCTACGTGCCTAATTTTGTTCCTCCTCCGCTTGGTTTTCTTTTCTTCCTTCTATCCCACAAACTTTGCTTGCTTTTTGTTTACATGATTACATTTACACCACAGAGGATCCAATTGCATGTGTCTCATATTATTATTCTCCTTATTATTATGATATTATTATTATTTGCCTACCACAACTCTCAGGTAAAGCTAATAAGTGTGGGGGTGAGAAGAAATACCTCCTCTACACATCAAGCAGGAAAAAAACTTTTTCTTTCAATGACTTCATCTCTCATCTTGTACTACGTTTCGTCATGTTATGGGTTCGCGGCACGAAGACGAGGTCCATTACCGTCGTCAACATCGTCATTATAAGTGGAGTGGACTTTGTTAAGTGGTTAACCAGTAGATCAAATGTTTCTTCACGCATACATTATTATAGATATCCATTATTTTTTTCTTGTTATAAAAAATGTCTCTATGTCAGTCACTGGGATTGGAATACAAGCAAACATGACGGCAACAACAACGGCACCTTCAACAGACACTGTCCTCGTCGTCTGTTGTTTCCCCGTGTGCGCATACAAAGAGAACTGAAGCGTCTATGCATCATCATTTTTCATGAGAATTTTAGACGCAAACCTATCATCACTCAGATGCTTATGGTATACAAGTTTGGACGTTTTCTTCGTGTCTTCGTTCTTGGTGGTGGTGTCCTGCATTTAGTAAAACTATCTCTGCCAAAATATAATTATAGAGTTTCTGCACAATGTAGAGGCGAGAGAGAAGCCGCAGGTGCAAGTTGATACCCTTTTTGTAGGATAAGCAAAGATTGATGAGGACGAGGGTTGCTGCTGATCACCACAAAAATGTTGATGTCGAGATTGATTCGCCCTTTGATTAGCTTCGTCACGTTCTTCTGGTTTGCTGCTGAAGTTTTCATTTTTTATCCAATTTTTGGAAGTATCTCTCCTTTTGGGCAATGCTCATTGCTGAAGTATCACCATCCATTGGTTGTTAGGAGAATAATAAATATCTTCTGCAAAATATGAGTTTGTAGGTTGATTGTTTTTTTAGTAGTTTCGCTTTCTGGCATTTAATGAAGGTAAAACTATGAATGCATAATATTTTGCGAAATCACATACACACCACAGTGTGCCAGCATGCAAAAAAGCAAATCAACGCGCTGCCTGAACGGCGTTCTCTTTGTATTCACGAGTTGTTTTTTTATGTTCTAGTTAAAGAGACGTTTCATTTCCCAGTTTGCGTCTTCGGGATTTGGTGATGATGAACAAAGGATTGATTTGATTGTATAGGGTTTAAACAAATCTGTCGATCAGTTATTAATATGTTTAAAGGGACACTCACAAAGTTACTGTAACTTAAGAGTTCATAGCTCACTCTTTCATCTGTATGCAAATATAAGATTCAAATGGTGTGCATATATAAGATATTTTATGTCATCATTGACAGCGTCACATTTCCGGTGAAATTTCTTTATCGATCACTTTGTTTTGAAGATATTCCAGTACGCCAAAGCGTTTACTATGTCAGCAGTAAAAATCCGGCTTGTGTGAGTAAGCATGTGGAATGTATGTACATAGGCATGGGTGGCAACGTAGACATAAACTACTATTGCTTCAAAGGCAGGTGAATAACTTTGAAGAAGGGAGAAGAAAAAGTCAATGATGTAAGTGTAAGCTGTCAAAAAAATAACCACTCCAACTTTGTTCCCAAATTATGATATTGATAAATAACTACAAATGTGGGAGTAGGATCAATATTATATTGCAGCTGCGAGATAGCATTGGCGTTGAAGCTTGTAAGCACACTAAATAATATTCACTTTGTCATAATAATACAATAGTAATAATCTCGCCTCTGTGCTTTCCTTATGAATCGGTCTGTCTGCACGTGAATGAATGGAGAAAGGGAGTAGTGGTGAGGCTACTTAATACTCACTTCACAAACACTCACACAACATGTACTGGAGAGACACAGCAGCGCCGAAGAAATATTACCATTAGGATGATGATTATTATTATTGCAATAATTACACGCACTTGACGACTCGAACTCGATGTAAAAAATTATCAAAGAGAGAGAAGCACTCGGTCACACATTTAAATGGCTCGCTTGGTGAAGATGAATTAACTTTCTCAGTTGCAAACTTTTGTGGATATGCTGCTGTCTCCGTGTGTGGTTGTACGTACGACCACACATTCCCTTATTTTATTGATTCTAACAAGTTTCGATGACTATAACTATTATCATTATTATTATTGTGACAGGGTTAATTATTATTACGCTTACTTACTATTGATAGAAGTATTCTATGATATATAATAATTACGTATAATGTGTTTCTCCTGTATATTTTTTTCTTGCTTGGATACCTTTTCTTCTAAAAACTAAAAAAAGGTCCGGCCTGGGCTAGCTCTGTCTAAGAGCACGAAAAAGTGACTGACAATACTACAACTACTACATTACAACTTCCATATCCGCCAAGTCGACGAAGAGAGAAGAGATCAAAATCGTTATGCACACCAAGCAAGAGAGGAGACATGGATTGTATGATTATATTGTGCTGAATGAGGAAGGGAAGTTTGACTGAGCCAACACTGGGAAGCATAATGTGAGGTTGAAAGGAGTGATAGGAAAGGCAGTTTCTCTTCTCTCGGGCTCTCCTTTTAGTCCTTTATATGTCGGTGTACTTGTAGGACACTGGTAAAAAGTGAGGAGGAGAGGAGACTTTATACTAACACCAGAGAATGGGCATATCTCCTCTTTTCTAGAGCTCCTTACTCGAGCTAGTTAGAGTTTTTAGAATTACAGTTGGATGGAACATTGGATTGGAACAGGCTTTCCATGGCTTGCATTGTGATTGTGTGTGTGATTGCAAGACCTGCTAAATTGAACTCTATAATATGATATTATGTTATATGTAGTTTTCATATTCACATCACTTGGCTTTGCCGTGCCTTCGCCTCTGCTCGTTTCTCTCGCCTTTCCTAGTTTCTCACCATCATGAAAAACTCTGGAGTGTTGTCCTTTGTGCTCAAGTCAGTTTCCAATTATTACTACAGCAGCAGTGGCAGCCTTTTTCTTGCTCTTTTCTAAGGACGGGTCTCTTTCGTCCAATGACTCCGCGTGAATGTGTGCATGAATTCAATTCAATGTATCTGGCATGTCGAAATACTCTGCTACTGCTACCGCTATACTTCACCACCGCCTCTGCCTCCGCTCGCTCTTGCCGTTGTCGTTGTTGCCGTTGCCACTCCAGTTCCAGAATATAAGACTTTTCCTCCAACTTTTTCTTCGACAGAGCACTCCTAAATGTGCATGTCATGAAAAACTAGGAGGAGGGTGGCGTATGCCTATGCCTCTCGTTTCGTGGTTATGATATATCCCTATATAAATCAATGTTTAAGGTACTGCATATAAATATAAGCACCAACCAGTCCACAAAAGTCTCTTTCCTGTTCAAGCCAGCTTTTCCGATTTCCGAGGCCAGAAGAGGAGGAAAAAGGAAAGAAAAGAGAGAAGAAAAAAATCATCATGTCAATGCAGTTTATGTTTTGTGTAGTAATAATAAAACCAGCCCTGATGATGAAGTATTACTGCATCACCACACCACTCTTTTCATAATGCTACAAACCCTGTAATAATAATACATTGTAAAAATAACTGGATGCATTTGACAGAGTCGGGATATTATTTTCTATTTCGGTGTGAATGGATGAATGAGTGAATGAATGGAAGTTAGGCATGGACCCCAATGAAAACTGTTTGCATGTGAAAACGGCACCTCGCTCGCTCAGACAGACGTGAAGCAGACCAGAAGAAGAAGGGAGCACTGCACTGCCCTTTTCCCTTTTACTTGCAAGTAGCAGTAGAAGCTGAAAGAAATAGACGAAATGGGTAAATGACGGCGCATTGGACGCATTCTGATTATTTTCGGGGATGGATGGCCGTCTGCCGTGTTACTGGGATCTGGGATGGGAAGCACAAAGTATATTAGGAAAGAGTTGTGTTTCCTTTTTTTGGTTGGTGCAAAAGGCAAAACTAGAAATTTGATGCAGCATGAAGAGAAAAGAGAGAAGCGCCGAAAACAGAACTGTTCCAAAAAATCCCATCAAGTTCGAAAAGCAAATTGTACTCCATTCCACACACACACACATCACCAGCACCGACCACCACCAAGAGCTAAATCCATGGCAATATATTTTGACTCGGCTTCTTATTATGTATGTGTTTGGCATGTGGATGTGTATTTTGAGGAAGAAAGCTAAAAAAACCAGGATAGGAGTGAGCCAGCCCGAGCTTATGCTTTCCGTCTTGTCCATGCTCCACACTCCACGCTAATAATGATAAAAGGTTTTAGTCTTCTCTCTCGTGTTGACTGAGACCGTTTTTAGCTTTCCCCTTTTACTTCATATTCACATTCTCTCTTTTTGGCAGGCAACACAGCGGTAGAGCTGAGAGAAGAAAAGAGGGAGCTCAGTCACAGAGAGTGGAATGCAGCGTTGTTGCATGCATATCAAAAGTGTAGATTATTGACGACTCCTCGAATCAGCAAGCAAATTGTGTGAGTGGGGAGAAGAGACGTTTTTCAATGGAAATGAAAGAAAGAAAGAAAGAAACGATAGGAAAAGGAAGGAAGAGAAGAATGCATAATCGCATCCTGCGTGTACACGCCAGGCAAGTTTTTACCTCTGCCTCTCTCTCTCTCCATTCCACAAAAACCCAACTTCAACTCTTTCTCTTTTTTACTTCTTCGTCTTCTTTACTTACTTTGCCTTGCTTTGTGCATTACTTAAAAAATAAGACTTCTTAAGCTCGCTCTTCTGTCTGGTTCCGCTCCACATCCAATGCTTCGGTTTTTTCTCTCTTCTCTCTAGTTCCATGTAGTCGCTTCTTCTCACTCACTTGCACTTCTTCCTTCTCAGTTCGAGTCAAAAAGCGGTGGTACACGGTGTGCATGCAAAACATGCCCAACTCTTTCTATACATAATACTTTTTTCTCTTTTTTTCTCTCTTTTTTCTTTTTCTTTTCTTTACTTTCTGCTCTCTAAAGGAACGATTTCTGCTGCAATAATACGTAATACGAAGTACATAAGCTTTTCCCCGCTTTTGTTTCATGTCTAACTTCTGAGGCGAGAGAGAAAAAGAAAAGCGAGAGTTGAGAGTGAGTGGCGAATTTTGTTGACTAAAGGAGAGGAAAGGGAAAAAGAAAAATAAAGAAAAGAAAAATATAATAATATGATCAGATCATCATAATCATGAGAAGGGGCTCGATGCTATAATGTGGAATTTTTATGTGAGCTCATACACCTAAAATGAATACTCGACATAGTAAGCAAATCACCGATCACTTCAGCTCTCATGATGATGATGACTGACGATCACCATCAAATAGCGTTCAGTTCGGAGTAGTTTTTTTCCTAAACGACGCGAGAAAATAAAAGGAAAAACGGCCTGTGTTAGGTATGAATTTCTCCTCTCTTCCTTCATACTTACTTACTTACGCCTTTCCTTTTTTCACTGCTTTTTTGATCGTATCCACTCTTTTCATATAAAACCGTATCACCGTAATTTTTAGCTACTTTTTGCTTCCGCTCAGTTCAGTCTTCAAACTGCCTTGCCTTGCTTTAACCAAGACGGTTACGTTACCGTTACCGTTGTTGCTACATAAGCACAATATATGTGTACTATCTTGCCTTTTTAGTTTGCGTAATGTAATAATACCATTTTACTGAATATTTATCACATGTGGTAGGCGATGTTGTAGCCTTGCTATCTCCACACTTTGTCATATTATGCACAAATTGTAACAAACTAAGCTCGTGTTATTATGCAAAAATATAAAACTGGAAGAAGTGTAAGGAGTTTTAAATTGTCAAGTCTGTTGGATCCAGTACCTGGATCAAGTATTTTGTGAGATGAGATGGTCGGTCATAATCACCACGATCATGTTTTATGAATTGAAAAATGTGTATTATTATGCCATGTTCATTATTCATGAGACTTCGTTGAGTCTTTCCCAGTTTCCCGTTGTTCCTCTCTCTCGGCTCACTCTCTGCTGGAGAGCTGTTTTGTTGTAATAATGAAGGAAAGCCACAACAAGTGAAAAGTAGGTAATGGCACAATACCCACTCCACTCGTGTTCCGGAGAACTGGAAGAAGTGGTCATACAACAAAAGAAAGTCATACGTATTACATGGAGTGGAGAGTGTATGAAGTGGATGGATGATGAAAGATTGTTAAAACAAGTCTGTGAAAGCTCTGTTGTGTTGTGAGTGAGTTTCCTCCTCACTCATTCACTATTGTCGTTGTCGAAACTTCTCCCTTGCTCATTGCCTGCCTTTTTATACTTTCTTTCATAATATACCACTTACTTGCACAACTACTGCAGCAGCTTTCTTTCTTCTCTTCTCCTCTCCATTATAATATTAGAGTTTACTTTGTACTTTAACATGAGCATGGAATCGAGTGAATCGACGCGACATTATACTGGAGACTCACTTCATTTCCCACAGCTAGTGGAGCCATGAAGTAGTTGGAGTGAGGATTTTCAACTTAACTACCGTAATACTGCAAATACCACAAGCAAAGCAGACACAGATTTTTCCTTTCCCGTTGTTGTTGGTTCACAGTTCACACGGGTTCCAGAGTCCAGTGAAAGAAGCGGCTTTTTACTGCACCGTGCGGTGCGGCGGCGGCAGCAGTAGCGGCAGTTACTTTTGACTTTGTGGTGACAAGAGAACGACAACATGGGCAAAGCTAAGGAAAAAGTTGTATTAATTTTCCTACGTTGATACCAGCACCGCACTGCAATGTTAAATGAAACTGCTATGATTATGCTTCATGCTTCTATTTCTGCCTTTTCTTTAACATAGACAATAGATAACCACCATGTTTGTAATGTCATCATTACATTGTAGTAGTGCCATAGTCAGGTTTCAACACAAGTGAGTTGCAGCTCTCGATTTCTCGATGGCAAAATGCTCAGGTTCAGGTTTAGCTTCAGCTCTGCGGGTGAAAGAAATGAAAAGACGCGTCTGTGAGACTCACAGTCACAGTGTGAGTGAGTGCTGATGCTGAATACGTGGACGGTATGCCTCAGAAATACTCAGAATGGCTGTTTTCGGAATTGCGAAATTTAACTCACTTCAAGCAGCTGACAATCTGTTGATGGCTACAAGACGCCACACAGTCATTCACAGTTCTGCGGCTCTTTCAGTTTGTGTTCCGGTTCCCTGTTATTATTGTACATAAGTTCTTAGGATCTTAGGAATACTTAAGCTTCTGTCAGTAACGGATGACTATTTAATCAGTTGTGTTTTGAAAATGTGACATAGTGAACGTATTTTTATAATTTAAGTTGTAAGACTACAGAAAAATTAGAATCAAGATGTATGATTTAAGCAGTCCCATTACCACTAGCGTTTACGCCTACTCAAATTTTCCGATGCCACCCGCCCTCACCACGATTGAAATCCCTCTGAAGGACAGTGATGAGGTAAGTAACGTTCAGTTGTTTTCACTAATTTATGTAGTTGAAGATTATTAGGGTGTAAAATTCGTGCTCGCTTAATAATGACATGCTATTGTATTGCCAAAGGTGATTGACATTCCGGTCGCTAATATGCCGGAAGCAAAGGATCTGATAGGTGTCTTAAAGCAAGAGGGTGTACCGTTGAGTACTTGGTTTACGGTCGCAGTAAGAACGTTTTCTTTTGTTTTTATAACGCAATTATTCGGCGTGAACTTAACTTTTCTGTGGAAACTTCCACTAATCAATACATGTTTTGTTAACTACAGCTCGAGTTCTACAGACAGGCAAGACACGACGACTATCTGAAGATGATTGAAGTGGCACGTAAAGACGTCAGCTCGGCGTACAAAGATGGCGAAAAACATCTCATGAGGATTCTCGACAGTTTAGCTGCTTATTTTGTGAGACTGGCAAATAAAGAACGACACAAGGAAAAGAGAAAGGAGTTTTTCGTAAAAGCGACGGTTTTGTACACGACAGCAGATAAGATTATCATGTACGATCAGAGCCATTTATTGGGGAGAGCCTTCTGTTGTCTCCTGGAGGGCGACAAAATGGAGCAAGCAGACGCCCAATTTAATTTCGTCCTGGGTCAGTCTCCGTCCTGTATACCTGCTCTGCTTGGAAAAGCATGTATCGCATTTAATAAGAAGGATTACCGAGGAGCCTTGGCCTTTTACAAGAAAGCACTTCGAACAAATCCACAATGTCCAGCAGATGTACGAGTTGGCATTGGACACTGTTTTATGAAAATAGGAAATAAAGACAAGGCGGAACTGGCTTATGAACGGGCGTTGGAAATTAATCCCAACTGCGTGGGTGCTTTAATTGGAATGGCGGTTCATCACATGAATATCAGAGACAAGGAAACTATCAGAATTGGAGTCTATCTTTTGTCCAGGGCGTACAGTGTTGATCCAACAAATCCAATGGTTCTAAACCACTTAGCTGATCATTTCTTCTTTAAGAAGGACTTTAACAAGGTCAATCATCTTGCCCTCCATGCCTTTCATAACACAGAAAAATGAAGCAATGAGAGCGGAAAGTTGCTACCAGCTGGCACGCTCTTTTCATATCCAGGTATTGGATTGTTTGTAATCTAGACTAAATATTTTCAAAGCTCGTATTTGAATCAATGTTAAAATTAAATTTACCATTGTCCTTAATTTTGTTACTTTTTTCGCAGAACGATTATGATCAAGCTTTTCAATACTATTATCAGTCTACGCAATTTGCCACGCCCAACTTCGTTCTTCCTCACTTTGGTCTTGGACAAATGTACATTTATCGAGGCGATTCAGAAAATGTAAGAGAAAAACTGTTTAGCCAATTGTTTCTAAATGAATGTTTAAATGTTTTGCCTTTTCTTTATACATTACAACTCTTCATCTCTAATTTTTTACTACAGGCAGCACAATGTTTCGAGAAGGTTTTAAAATGTGAACCTGAAAATTATGAAACAATGAAGATTTTAGGATCATTGTATGCTAGTTCAACTAGTCAATCTAAACGAGATGTAGCAAAAGAATATCTCAAGAAAGTGACCACGAGGGAACCTGACGACGTGGAAGCATGGATTGAACTGGCCCAGATTTTGGAACAAACAGATCCTAATGACAGTTTAAAAAGTTATAACGCTGCTGTGAAATTATTTCACGACAAAGTTAAACTACCAGTCCCGCCCGAAATTAGCAACAATATAGGTTCCTTAAATTATAGGTACGTTCTTTTTTCAGCATCTTTTAACTTTCTCGTAGTTCTGAAATCAATAATGAAAAATGTGCTTTGCTGGTTGTAGGCTTGGAAATTATGCAGACGCTCTGAAATTCTTCGAGGAGTCATTGGAACGCGCAAAGGTCGAGTCAGAAAAGGGAGAAAGTCAGTATTATAGTTCAATATCAGTTACGACATCCTACAATTTGGCAAGGGTTTACGAAGCAATGTGCAACTTTGGAGAAGCAGAGAAGCTGTACAAAGATATTCTAAAGGAGCATCCAAAACTATGTGGACTGTAAGAGAAACAATTTCTTACACATATAAGGAATTGTTTCTGATACAATTTTTTGTGTAAGATTTAATTTCTTTAATTTTTTAATCTATCCATCTTCACAGGCTATCTTAGATTGGGTTGCATGTCTCGTGACAAGGGTCAAATCTACGATGCTTCTGATTGGTTCAAAGAAGCTCTTCAGGTGAATAAGGAACATCCCGAGGCGTGGTCCCTGATTGGTAATCTTCACTTAAGCAAGCAGGAATGGGGTCCTGGGCAGAAGAAATTTGAAATTATTTTGAAGGTTAGGTTTTCAAGAACAATGCAAAACCAGTAGGTTTAGGGGCTCATGGTTGTTGCCTATTATTTTATGTAGAATCCCGAAACACAAAACGATCCTTACTGCATGATTGCTCTTGGAAATGTTTGGCTCCAAACGTTGTACACTCCTAACCGTGATAAAGCAAAGGAAATGCGTCACCAGGAACGGGCCATTAATATTTACAAAGCCGTACGCTCACAAAAACTTATTCAATTTTGTAACAGATGCATTATCGGTTTAAAAATTAACAATACTCATAGAATTATAATTACGATACTGTCACAGGTCCTCCGCTCAGACCCTAAAAATATTTGGGCTGCCAATGGAATTGGTTGCATTCTAGCTCACATAGGCGCTGTTAACGAGGCTCGCGATATATTTGCTCAAGTTCGTGAAGCAACAGCAGATTTCAGTGATGTCTGGTTAAATATTGCACATGTTTATGTGGAGCAAAAGCAGTACGTCAGTGCTATTCAAATGGTATGAGTTAAAAGCCTATATTTTCCAACTCATTATTCTACGTTAGGTTAGATTTCAATTTTAAATTCTTTGTTTATGCAGTACGAAAATTGTATGAAGAAATTCTACAAGTGTCACAGCACGGAAATCTTATACTACCTTGCTAGAGCATACTACAGAAGTGGGAAGTTGAAAGAGGCAAAGCTTTCACTGCTTCGGGTATGTACATAAGTTTTACATTTTCACTGGCCATTTTACATCTACTATAGTAGCTCTGGATCACTTTATTATGTGGCTCTAACTTTCAGGCACGTCGAATTGCTCCAACGGATACCGTCATACTTTATAATTTAGCCCTAATCCTCCAAAAGTTGGCAACCCAAATTCTTCGTGATGAAAAAGCCACACTTCAGCTTGTACTTTCAGCGGTTCACGAATTAGGATTGGCACACAAATACTTTCAATATCTCTCAATTAATGGAGATCGGCAAAAATATGACCTTGGGCAGGCCGCTGCGGAAGCCCAGCAATGCCAGGACTTGCTTTCACAAGCACAATACCACGTGGCTAGAGCAAGAAAACTGGACGAAGAGGAAAAATTGCTTAGGAAGAAACAAAGAAGAACAGCGTGAAGCTTTCCGAATGCGGCAACAAGAAGAACAGGTAGCGTTAGAATTATGATAGATGATACTAAATATTACTATCAATTGTAAGCCGTGGTTTGAATTAACATTTATCATTTGGATGTTCTTGTCAGAAAAAAATCGAGGAGATCAAACGTGTTCAAATGGAAGAAATGTTGCGTAAGCGTGAAGAGTTTAAAGAGAAAACGAAGAATGCATTGGTGTTTGTTGAACCACCTCCAGAGCAAGAGTAAGGGTAGCAAAAAACGTGGTCGAAAGAGGGACGACGATATCATTTCCGATGGATCTGGAGCGTCGGGCGATGAAAATGCAGAGCATAAGTCAAAGAAAAAAATACGACGTGACAAGGAAGAACGCGGACGTGGTCGTAAGAGACGTTCTCAAGGTGAAAAGAAAGAACCGAAGAAGAAAGGTCGCAGGAAGAATGACGATGATGGGCTTACGGCAAAGCAAAGAAGCAAAATTGTGTCCAAAGCGACTATCTCCTCGTCAGACGACAGCGATTCAGACGACGGAAAGAAAAAGAACAAGTGAGTGCACGGTTTTAATTTAAATTTGTAGTTGTCATGGAATATTAGACTAATATGTGTTCCGAAAATTTGTTAGAGCTGAGAGTGCAAGTGAAGATGAAGGAGGGCAAAAGAGGGTGATATCTTCGGACTCGGAAGGAGAAGCAAATAAAAGCAAGAAACCTACTGCAAGAGCTATTGCCGATGACGATGATGATAAATCAAAATCTAGGTCGAGGTCAAGGTCTGGCTCGTCACGTTCAGGATCTAGATCTGGATCAAGCTCCTCTCGATCTCGATCAAGGTCAAAGTGAGTAATCGACATATAAAGATATCTGTACACTGAATGATGAATGACTGATATACACGAGCATGAAATGTCTCTTTTTGTTTTTAATGAAAGGTCTGGAAGTAGGTCGAAGTCCAGGTCCCGCTCAGGCTCTGGATTGCGTTCTCGGTCCTGCTCTGGTTCTCGCTCTAGATCTGCTTCTTAGGGGTTATTATGAATTTTTTTATGGTTTTGATATATCTATGATGTAAAATTTATATTGTAAATGTGTGCATGTTATTGTTGTATTCGTTAATAAAACTGCGCTTAGCAAACAATACTGTCAAAATGTGAAGAAAGTTACATTTACTACCTAACACAATGGTTACATTGAGATTGAACAATATGTGTAATTCTTAATATTATCACGAAACGAGATACAAAATGTTCCCTTACAAATTCCAATTCTGATGTTTCTGCTGCCAACTGCCAAGAACGAACTCTTTATAGACTTTAATTTATCTGCTTCGAAGTGCATTCTCGCTCTTACTACGTTGGGAAAATAGGTGCAAGCGCCGAATGAAAAGTTCAATTAACCAAATGACGATCTCCCCCCCGAGGGCACACAAAAGCGCTTTGAAAATGCCACTCATTTGTTTCAAATAAAGTGGAGTTTCTTCGGCCGTTTCCTTCCAGACGCCGATGCTTCTCTTGCCTCCGAATGCCTTGCTGAGACATCGCTTCACGTCGGTGTACCTCCCTTCTGAAATGTTGAACATCTCTTGAATCTTCCGATTCACCTTGTACATGGAGTAGCAATTGTACCACCTTTCTCTGTGCCTTTTGAAAGCGAGAATGAATCCAGACTCTTCCAACTGCGCCAATGAATTCACAAATGATTCGTGGAGAAAGTTTCTTGCTACACTCCAAGGTGTGACCATTTCAAACCCGGCTATTGGCATTGGTTTAGCAATCACCAATTCCTGCATGAAATAAGAGAGCAGGGCGATAAACTCC
>VYYJ01000230.1:0-79821 GCA_021029165.1 Cyphoderus albinus
TTTCCATTAAATATGCTGGGAGTTTATATTTTTTATCCGCAAAAGTCTTATCCTGTAAGTTTGTATTTATTAATTACTGTCAATTCTATTTTACATCCGGCGCATTATATTTATCTCATTTATAATCAATTATAAAATTACATGTGATTATTTTCCACACAATTTTTAAATGCTGAACTGTCAAAGTCAGCAACGTCTGAGGCTGACATCGTCCTCGTCCTGATCTTCATCAAGTGAAATTCCTTTAATGAGTCCGCCTTCTTCGTCGTATTTACCTCATCCTTCAGTTAATCAATTCTTCAGAAACAGCCGTATACTAATTAATATTTTATTTCATAGTAAATATTTCCTTACGATTAGTCTTCAAATGAACGCCCACTCTGCTTCGACTTTGATCCTGTCATGCATTTTGTTGCCGAAACTAATAGTAAGGAATAAGGAACTTTATTGTCATAAGTGGACAGGAGGGAGACTGAGAGAAAGTAGAGAGTAAACAGGAAATGTGGGATCCACCAACAAACGTAAATAACATATTTAAACATTAACGATGTTGATGACTATGATCAAGATAGCGTGCGTATGTGATGTGATCATCTTCATCTCCAATAATTCTCCTTCTCCACAAATTGTTTTGCCGAGTGACTTTGTCAAAACCGGCGGCGTGGAGGTAAAGTGGAGCAAGGACGATTAGGTTAAGTGTTTGTTTCATTGCTATTGCTATATTTATAAAGTAAACCCAAAAAGGTGGATGAGAGATGATTTTCAACTGTATTTATTTTGTATTCTATTTTCTTTTATTCGGTAAACCATAAAAAACTCAAACCTATCGGAGTCTTTCGTGGTCTAGCAAAGTAATCACCTTCTAGTAAAGGAGAAAACACAAAAACTTTCCATGTTGCGATAGGTCTGCACTCTTACTTTCAATTCCTCATTTATAATGTGAATTTTGACGTCGCATTTCTCTTCGTAATAAATTATTTATGCAAATGTTTATTGTGTTGGCTGGTTATACATAAGAGTAATAAATAAACACAAAGCTGGAAAAGTCCAGAGAGCAAACCTAACAATTCTTGCTAAAAATGATTAAAAATTAATTTCGTGGGTTTCTCTTTTACGTTTCAACAGAAAATATCTACTCTGGAGAACCGGACTCTCTGGATGGCACAAGCTCCGAGATTATGCCTCACGACGATGATGATGATGACGACGATCTCGACAGGCATCTGAGTGGCGCAAGTGGAGCGCTCCATTCCTCAGCGGCGAGCAATAATAATAATAACCACATGTCGCATGTAGGACAAAATAATCATCACAGAAGTGGTTTTGGAGGTGGCGGCACAGGTCCCGGCTTCCAGTTGCAGATCAACGGCAGAAGTCCTCTGGACGCGTTGGCCATGCTGCACTTGGAACGATGTGCGCATCGTGAAACAAGAAAAGAGTTGAATCAACTTCGGAAAAAGTACGAGTTGCTCAGGGACGAATTCGACTCTGGTGAGGGTCTCAGCCAAAGCACGAGTCTGCTCTTCTCACGCTTAAATGGAGATGTAAGTGGAAAAATACCGCTCATTTTTTTTCTTCCGTAGATTATACTTACGTAGTAGTAGGAAATTGTAACTTTCCATGGGTAAACGTAAAAACCCAAAAGTGGCTGGAGGGTGGTAGAGTAGAGTTGAATATTATGTAGAGTAGTAGTACACGTGCAATCATGATTATCAGACAAGCGAGAAAAGCTTTCCCTGGGTGAAAATGTTGCAAAAACACTCCTACACACAACAAAGAGTGGAAACCAAATCAGTGAGTCGGGCATTTTATTTTAGTCTGCTCTTCAGACTTCAGACTGCCATGTTGTTATGTTGCGGGTTTGTGTGCGGTTCAAAACACCAACATGAATTTTACATTAAACATTACCTGTAATAAACAAGCATGTATGTACTTGCTTCACTGAATCAAGGCCACATTTGATGTGTGACCTGTCACATTGGTCCTGCCAATCTCCTGCCTTCACTTCAAAGATTTCGAAATCTTCCATACTTTCAAGGATTCACGTGTTCATGCTGTCAATGTAAAGATTTCTTTTTGTCTGAGATTTCCTTCTTACATATGTAAACCATACGTGGTGAAACCGGAAGGCTTTTGATGAGAGTTTCAGAAAATGTACGTTTAACCTTCATTGACCTGACTTCCGTCTTTTACACTGTGTCGTCTTGTCTGATTTCATATTTTCCAAAACTGAAGTGAAAGCACATAAATGACGGGCAAAACGAGACATTGTTTTGTCTCTGTCTCACTTTTCGTAGGAGGAATGAGGAAACAACCAGCCACTTTTCCCATGTGAAATTTCTGGAAAACCAGGACATGGAAAACATCTTTAATTTTGGGGGAAATTAAAACATTACCATCCAGCTGGTCTGCTTCTGTTTCTAAATAACTCTACCTAAAAGTAACTCTTGTATGTTTCATGGATAAATAAAAAATGCTCTGCAAGACTGCGTCGAAGGTCACCAGCCTGTTTTTTCAACTAGAATTAAATCGAAATTAAATTGAAAGTAAGCCACAGGCGGAATCCAGACAGACGGCGGAATGCAGAGATGAGAAAAATCCTAAAATATGGCTCAGCTTAGGCGACTGACGTAGTAAAAAGAAAGGAGTAAAATACGGTATTAAAAGGGAGTTTTGACTTCCTATGATTTTGCACCACTGCATCACACCATTATCAAAGCTACGGCTGTTGCTAGTGAAGTGGAGAGGAAATACGCAGAGGAAGTTGCAGTGGCAGTGGAAACGGTGTAGAAAAGGGAATCAAAAGTTCACAGGAATAGTTTCTGGCAAAGCAGTGCAAGAGAGTGCAGTGCAGTGTGTGAAAGTGAGAAAAGAACGAATTTCAGCTCGAGATTGCGGCTTTTCTCTATCATATGAAATATTTTGTTTTCCTGTCCTTTTCTATATGTATAGACAATGGAGAGATAGTATTTATTTATTTATGAGCTTTCCCCAGACTTTCTCTGACATGGCAGCAAGAGCAGGAGGTAGGAAATAAATAATGGGATTTGTTTCAAGTGTCACAATCGCTGATGTCTTTCCAGGGAGAATCAGTAACTTTACGTGGACACAGGGACGAAGACCGAGAAACAAAACCTCTTTTCTTTTCATTTCAGATAATTTTTCACCGCATTTATTCTAGGAATTAAGTGATGATAATGATAAAAATAATTTGGGAATCACATCCACTATTGCTGCTCTCATGTTATTTAATCTATTCTCCGCCTCCATAAGTTCAAACAAATCGAATACAATCCCCTGGCCGAAACAAATACGGCTCACGCAGTAGGAGAGGTTTGGGGAATCGAAAGAACTAAATTACATACTACAGACATGTTTCTTTACATCGCACACACAAAAGTATCTTCTTTGAGTGAAAATAAGAGGATTGTTATTTTTATTTTCCATGTCTTCAGCATGTGGGAAACATTTGGAACGCTGTTGCCTTGTCTTGTTATGACTGGTAGCACGCTGATATTTATTGATTATATCGTGTCGTGTTGTGTCAAAATTATCATGATGATATTTCAAAGCATGGCTGGTCTTCAATGACGTGTAATATAATAGTGGGATTAATGACAATGCTGTCTGATATTAACTCACAATTTTGTTATCGTTGTGTACTCGGTGTCTTGTGATCTGATCACTTCTCTTTGTATGGTGTCAATTCAGCAAGTCTCGAAATTCGAAACGTCTTGCAAGGAATTTGTTAAATAAAAGGTAGTTGAACTTACTGGGTGAAAAATTGAGTTGAACTCGTCTTCTAGTAAAATCATTTCATACAGATTTACAATCGACTCTAGCCGCTATACTAAATAAAATGTCAATTGCCAATGTGGTTATAGTTATGAAAGGTAGTACGCATACTTTCACATCATAGTTCAGGCCCAACCAGTTGTGGGGGATTATTCCAATTTAGGTTGGCTGGGAGGTTATCATGGTTCGTTTTCGCAATCATATTATTACCGTTGACACACTAATTATTTTTCACATTCACTCGAGGTTATTCCCTTGAATTCATTTGAATCCAGTAAAAGTACTTTACGTAGACATAAGAATTGATGGTTGCGCTTTCATTTCCTCTCAGTGTCAATTGAGACTTGATTGGCGTTTCACTTATGGCTGCTGACTCTGAGATTTGAGATTACGAGACAAAGAATCGGAAGTGCGCAATCATCGCATAATGCCACTTCGCACGTACCAATTTAAATGACGGCTTTAATATCACGAAGAGGAAAACAAACAGGAAGCTCAGTTCCCTCTTACCATAATATTATGTATTATAATCAGGATTATGAACCCAACGTTATGTAAAGCAAAAGAAAAAATTGTCGGTTTCCATCGATATAATATCGATCTAAATGATCCAAAACCCACTTAATTAGAAGAAGATCAAAAGGAAGAGTACATAGCAAATTGAAAAGAATTCCAGGAAGTTTTCTGAAATAAGCAAATCAGTAGGAGTACTGACTACATGGTTGAAGTCTTACAAAATATTATGGGGTTCGTTTGGTATTTATAGTAAATAGGATCAATTCATAAGCAGTGATCATCAATTTGATTTCCTTTTGACTATGATCATGAAAGACCCAAAAATCAAAGATGGTTACAAAGAAAGGTGACAAAGTGCGCAGTCAAGGCTAATTAATAACATTGATGTGGAAATGCGTCTTTAGTTTCTTTGATGGTCATGAACATGATCATGAGTTTGTTAACTACACTACTACTGCTGCAGATTGATCTATCGAGCTAGTGAATAAAAAATTGTTTTCTAGGGATGCGGTACAGATTTTAGTAAACACTGACACGTAACAATTCCCTGTGCCTTTAGCTAAAAGATTAAATTGTTACATTTTTAGATTTACGGTAGAGTAATTTTCAAAGATTTTTTTTTCTCGCAGCTTTACGATTACGTGTGAATTCAATTCAAGCTTTAGCTGCTTAGAAAACGCTGCTCTTCATTCATTTCATTACTTAATCAGATCACACGAAGAGGAAAACAAACAAAAAATGATTTTTATGATTATTTCGAGAGAAAAATGAGAATTAGTAATGAAGTGAGGGAAAATATTATTTTTTTACTAATTAGAAAAAACCATTTTTTCAAGATTGCGTACGCGTGAAAAATTCCTTCATGAGCGCAGAACAAACGAAGAAGAACTTGGGCTGATAAACTTGCGCTTCATTCATTAAACAAAGATATTGATTTGGGAGGTTGAAAATGAACGAACGAAACGAGTAGGTGCAGGGTGAAACTGAAAATTAATAAAGTTTTGTTTGATGCGGCCAAACAACCTTTGCGTTATTGTACAAACAAAACCGATACACATTCTTATGAATGGAGGATATCGATGGTTTCTTAAGATGAGTTTCTTAAATTTGTCTAGACAAAGATTAGTTTTTGGAAGACATTGCGCTGACAAGAAAGACAAACAATGAAAAAGGCAAAGGAAGTGAGAAAAAATGTGTTTTGTTATTATGATTATGACAGCAGCAGCTAGAAGAGGAAGAGATGATGTTCAGCGGTGACGATCCCGGGGCCGAGAACTCGATCGGCACGGACGAGGGTAATAGTCGGCTCGTGGAAGAGGTCAGGCTGAAAGAGAACACGATAAGCCAGCTACGAAACAGGCTGCTACTGCTGGAAAAAGCCAGAATGGACAAAGTGCCGGTGGATGTGGCCAGAGAAATTTCCAGGCTTCATTCTGCTCTTGTGAGTTCACAATAACTTCATCAATTTCTCCCTCTTACTTTTTATATTCCGCACCATTTTCTCTAAAGAGCAGTAAAAGATTATTCTTAAGTTGTAAATACTATTGCAAAAGATCGAAGTGTTTGATTGTGTCATCAACACTTTGAAACCGTCTTATTTCATGTGGCGTGGAAATTTCACTTGAACGTAAAAAGTACTTTTGCAACATTAAATAAATCATTTGTTTCACAGATTAAGTAAATTGTTACCCGCACACTTTTACAAAAAAACACTACTCGATTCGTTCATTGAACCGTTACAATTTCTTTCAATGGAATTTTGTATTGTTACTTTGTGCGAGTCACAAACAACTAAACAAATTCTTGATAATCATCATCATTTCATAAAAATGATAATTATTATGAAATCCCTCATAATCATTGTAATTATCTTCAAGAGTGGTTTTCTTGTTGTATAACGTTGTACCAAAAAGTTAAAATATTTTAATGTGCGCCATTAAGCCTTGAAAGATTACAATTAAGATTTGTAATTAATACCCCGTTTAAAATACTGATAGAAACAATTCATACTAATGGAACGATTCTTAATGTTTTTGGCTTCAAGGGGTGGTTTTGTTTATTTAAATGCTTATAGGTATAATTTAATTATCCTTGTTATCATCATAAATATTACCTTTGCCTCACTTAATGAATGCTTTCGTGACATTCAGTTTATTTGCAACAGCAATGCTAGGCTTTGATTTAGCAATGTAGTGGCGTTGCGCAATATTAACTGTAAAAATAAGTTTAATTATATTTTAAGGGGATACCATTTCGTATAATAGTAGAGTGCAACATAATTATATTGAAGTTATAAAATGCGTACGAAAGAAAATCTTGCGTGAGGTGACCAAAAGCAAGAACGAATTTAAAATCATAAATGATATTAAAGTAAAGGTATAAAGTGCGTAATTTTTAAGACGTTTTCAAAAGTTTGCAAGATATGAGACAAAAACTTTCAAAGAAGAGAGAATCGAATTAAAGCGATGAATGAAGCTAATTTAGAATAAAGCAGAGTACAGTACAAGTACAGGCCATGGCCACACTCAAATTCTGACCTCCACTTCATCATGCAGCAGAGAAGAGACAGGCGAAAACCGTTCTTTACATCAATTCGCGTGCTACCCTTTTCTTGTTCCTTTCAACTTTGCATTTTATGAATTTATCTCTTTTCAACCGGGATGGGTTTCATTTCAACTTTCAACGTTTTAGGGCTAAACATTAATATCAAAATTGTACTATGTTTAGGTATATATGAGCACTTGTTTAACCAAAGTGCGTAAACGGTTTGGAAACGGTCACACTTGATAATTTTTTGAGAGTTTTTACGTTCTTTTCTCGTTGTAAAAATAAATGCATGAGATTGTCTGAAATTGAATTATTTTTAAATAGAAAATACATACGACATTAGTAAACGTTGCTTACATTTGTAGCCATGTTACATTACAATTCAGATAAGTAGATATTTATTTCTCTTTACTTATCTTAAATCCGTTTGAGTTTGTACTTGTAATTTGAAAATTTATATGCAGCAACTGTTCCAAGTGTATACATAATCTAATTAAGATTTACAAAAAAATATATAAAATTTGTGACTTGAACTAAATTTCATATTTTGAACAAATCTCATGAAACAGAATTTGTTGTGTAGGTGCCATAAAATATGTAGATTTGTGGGTGGTGCACATTTTGAGTAAAGATAAACGCGTTTCTCAACATGTTCCCCGTTGTGGCTGTTACACACGCATAAAAATTGTAAAACGAGGCGAGAAGATTTAAGAGGCAATAAAAATTGTAAAAATAAAAATGAATCTTAACTAACAAGATCCGATACTCTTACACCCTCTATATTGTTACATAATCATGTATTCAGTTGTAAACACAGATTTATGTTCTATACGTAGATTTAGATTAGCATTAGAATTGAATTCCAATATTTCACTTTGATTATTACAATCTTAAAAATTTTAATTGAATTTCAAGGCTAATTAATTGTATAATATTATAATAATTGATCACTGATCACTGACATCCGACTGATGAAAGGTAGTATAATAACTAATAAAATATCTAGAATGTTACTTCAACGCAATTTTTACTTCTTATTAGCTACAAACAGAAGAAAAAAGGATCTTACCTAACTTTAACAAGGGAATTAAAATCTATTTAATGAGAACAAACGAGACAAATAAAAAATAAATATGTAATGAATGCACGGTGGGTGGCCTGAAGCCAAAGCCCGATGCATTGGCAAAAAGACTGAGGTGAATTCTATCTTTTTTAAAGCACCCACGCAAATTTTTTTGCGTTTGTTTACACCACTGCACCGCAAAAAAAGTTGGTTTTATGAGGGAAGAGTAATGGTTGTTTACTAGTTTTTCTTTATTCGCAAATCTTGCAATTCTCAAGACGCCTGTGAATTCGTACGTTGTTTTTGTGTTGGAAAATGGAAAAAAAATGTGGAGAACGCACCAGTACCACAAAAATGTTAATAATGCAGTGTAATGTAGTAACAGGGCTCTGTTCCTCCTCTTAATCTGCAACTGTTCTATTTTAGCCAAAAGCTACGTTATTCTTGAAGTAACGTAAACATTCTTCTCGTTTCGATTTCTCTTCGAGTTGTTTCAAAAGTCAAGTGAACGGCAAAGTAGAGCTCTGGGTTTCTGTGCTAGTGCTATGTTATCCTCTGTGTGCGATGTGGGCGTTGCATTTCGCTCTTTGCTGGCATCACGGAGTTTTGGCCTCAGCTAACTAAAGCCAAACCCAATCTCTATACTCGTCAGTTTCACTTCAATCAAATACACACATTTTCATTTTCAAATACTGATTAACGACTTTGATGTTGATGTTAACAATATGTAGGTATTTACGTAGGTAAGTAAATATAACGTGATCGAACTTGTCATGTTACCTCTGCGTTGTTACAATGACAATTCTGCTGTAATTTGTGAAGTATACTTTGATGAAAAACCTCGTGATCCAAACACAAAATCTCAGAATTTGTTTGTGTCCCATTAAATCGTGTTTTCAATAACTCCTTCGCACTTTAGCAACAAACCAATCAGGCATTATTTGTTTACCTCAAATGTTAATGAATTAATTCATTAATTAATGTTTGGGAAACAGACGCTACATAAAAACTCGGGCAAGGTCTTCGTCGTAATTTTCAATAAGTAAGCGTGGTAGTTTAAGCATGATTATTGTTTTTAGTTTGGTGTCTGCCGTGTGATTTTGCCAGATGGAAAAAGAAAGTCCTTAGGTTTTATTCCTTCATCAATAATTAAATAGTCAACTAAGTACTAATGCGAGTCCGTCTTCAATTCTACCCAATTTGCAGACATTTATATTTATTAACACATAAATACGTTGATCTGCCCATCTGCGTACTTACAGTAAGTAACTTACTATTGTAGTTCTTAGTAGACAGACACACATGTTGTCAAGCTATATTTAATCATGGTCGAAAAAATTGACGTATGAGGAAAAGCTCATTAAAATACTGCCATTACACGCGTGTAGTAGTCTGAAACTTTTGTGGTTTTCCTGTAAAGTGAAAGGAAGCGAAACGCATATCGACATTGTTTCTCTTTTGCTGTTGTCGCATGCTTGCCGGTAGTTATTGTAGGTATACAAAAATAACTTTTTTCTTTTCAATTAGCTCCGTGAGATTAGCACTAAATGTATCTTTAATTTGAGGCGCTGGAAATTAATGCTCATCTATAATATTATGTACCCACTCACTGGATACGCAGCAGCAGCATCTGCATTGTCCTACAAACCAATTAATTTATTTCGCCAGGAAAGGAAAGGTGAATGACTAAAATTTGGTTAACTCCCACGCAGGGTACGAAAAACCCGTGGTTTTTTGTTTTGAAACCCATTTTTGGGTTGGTTTTTTGACAATTTGAATTTTTCACAAGGAATATATCTACTGTATATTTGTCTCATGTTGTTTAATTAATTTAAAAAACAGAAAAATACCACGGGGTTTTGTTTAAAAAATAAACGAAACCCAAAAAAACCATGAGGACGAACCTTGCAGGAGTAGAATAGGGGAAATAATTATTATAATGCAAAGGGAAAAGTGGAACAGACTCCGGTGTTGAAATTCCACGGGATGAGATTACAATAAATTTGAGCGCTTTACTCACGCCTGGGATACTTGATACATAAATTCATAGGTGAATGAGAATGGATCCGAAAAAACGGAATAATACAATAGGCAGACTAAAATAGACTAAAATAGTGAAAAGATAAAAGGAAATGAAAGAGTTAGTAGATTTAGTTTGTACTACATGTGTAGATGGAATGGTAATAATATCTAAATCCTACAACACCAACTACTGCCGGAGTGGCAAAGAGAATGGAATGCACCTGTGCATAATTAATTTGTGCTAAAATATATGCTGCCTTTATTTCTGCTCCACTGCGTGCATCCATTTCCATTTGTAACGAGTCACGAGCCGAGTCGTCTCTCGAGAAGGGAACAACTCCCAACAGCAAGAAAAGTCTGGAAGAAAAAAAAGGCAGAGCCGAGTTCCGAGAGTATGAAGCTTAGAGAAAGAAAGAATTGCGCTGGAGAAATTATTTCTTAAGAGCATTTATTTACGTTTCGGCTGGATTGGATCACCCCCATTTCGAAACATCGTTGGTGTTGCAATATTATGAAAGGTAAAACGTGTTTCCTCGAAGCCATTCTCTCTCTTAAAGAAAATGCAACACTGGAGACTCGACTCGTCAGAATTTTGTGTTCCAGAGTGGAAATGGATCTAGGTAGGAAGGAATGGCGAAAGATGCATCCTCCTGCAAATTTATTTGTTTTGTATAAGTGGGTCGGGGTGGATAACGAGACAGAGCTGAAACGGGGGATTGGAATCCCATGAAGCAGTTTAATATTTACTTACCCAGCATCTACTAAACGGGAAGCGTGGCATAGTTAATCAAGTCCTCAGTCAACAACTGGCCAGAATGAAATCGTGGGATGAAAAAGAAATTTTCGGAAATGCATTAATTACTTTACTTTTGTTACTTTGTATGTTGTAAATACATTGTACAAATGTGTGTACCCATGTGCACCCATTGCATCATATCAAGATACCACCATGATTATGATGACTCCAATATGCTAATTTCTCGAGGGTTGAGTAGAGTCGGAGTAGTTGGTGTGATGTGTGTAGATGAGATGAAACAGATTATCTAATTTTATGTCGAATAAAAGGGTCCGAGAAAATTGCGTGGTTTGCATTACATTTCTACTATTTATGCAATTTTCGGGAGTGGCGTGCCTGGAAGGAAAGTGACGGTTGTCGTTGCATAATAATAAGCCTGCGACGCTGTGAGGCAATTCTAGGACGGTGTGTCCTAAAGCGGAAGTGCCTAAACTAGGGAAAGCTAGGGATTGTGACTGTATCAAAAACCAGCTTGTGGGGTTGAGTTGAGGAATAAAATTCCCACTTAACTGAAACTATTTAAAATAACAAAGAAGTTGATATGAAATGCGACTGTAAATATTTTGGGTTCTCGTTCATGGTATTTATGTGAGTGAGAACACTACCAGATGCTGTCCATTGAAGTCGAAATAACAAACAAAATTCTACATCATTTTCATCAAAATATGAAAAGGTCAAAATAACACAAGTTTCTACGTACATGTACGACGCAGTAAATAATCACCACGCAGTGTTATGAAATTATGAAAAACATCTTCACTTCTCTTCTCAACGAGTTAATTAATATTGTGTCTGATGAAGTTGGTTGTGTATTAAATTTATTCTATGGTCATGATTGATAAACGCAACCAGTTGTATAACGTTTTGACTCGATTCAACTGAACATAACAAAACCGCACTTTTTCTGAACAATATTTGTAATATTATTCTAATTAATGGAAAAATTGAGATGAAACAAAATAGAAACATTCGTTTGCTTTTTTGATAAATAAAAAGGCTGTTTAATTAGAGCGCAATAAAATGTAGATGTAGGAATGAAAAAGACATTGAAATGGATGTGGTCAGCACCAGCGAGCGGTGGAGGCAGGCAGTGGTCGGTTTGCTGAGTACATACGCACTTTTCATTAAAATTCGAGTCAAGATAAGATAGCGAAGTGAGCTGTGTTCGACGTGTCGGTTGTCTGCCTCTCTCCTTTTCTCGCTGTCAGTCTATCTGTCATTTCGTTCGTTACAAACTCACTCTTTTCAAGAAGAGAGAAAAAACTGCTTTCATCCTTCAATGAACATGCATTCATCAGTGAAATTGAATTTTGCTTTTTATGTAGCCTTTCATTTAATTTTTGAGTGTTTTTGTTTCGCTTTGAGTGTCGACGTGAAATCAAATGAAAACGAATTGCTTCATTTAGACTTTTTATTGTTGCGTTCGTTGCCGCAATTTTTTAATGTTTTTACCTAATTAACAAAATGACGAGGCGAGAGAGAAATGATTCTCATGTTTCAGATTGACTTCATCTCAAGCTTGTTTTTCAACACGTGGAAACAATCTTTGTTTGGTTCCTTTGTCTTGTTCCTCTTTAGTAAGCTATTTCGTATTTTTTGTTTCGATATGATTTTTATTCTAGTGTGTACTAAAGTATCTAGTTGCTAGAAGGGAATCATTTTTTCCCATCTACTGACAACAAAAACATGACGAAAACATAATAGATTTTGAGCACGATACAAAACCAAAGTGTTGTCGAGGTGTGAAAACTGCGGAATAATTAATTGCTAATCACTCGCCTCACGGCAACAATATAAATATTACATTATCAAATTTCTAAATTTTAGTCACACACAACAGAGAAACAGCGCAAGCAGAATCAAGTTTCATTTGCTACACAATTGTTGTGAGGTGAGTGTACACAAGTGTTACAAAAATTGTAATTTTCAGAAGAAAAGAAAAAATCTTTTTCTAAAAACATCCTCCATTACATTATACTACTTAATTATTACGAAATCGAAAGAAAGATCAAAAACATCTGCGCTTTCAAGTTACTCGAGACAGTTCATTCTGTGGCGTTCTTCTTGGAAGAGGAAATTGCAATTCATATTCATACGTACTTACTTAAGTAGTCGGTCATAATCGTTTTTCATATTTACCGAGTTCAAGGAAACATCGAAAAAATAGTCCATTTTAATGGGTGACCGAAAACTAATGCGCAATTTGTTTTCCTCTTGTGTTGCTCAGTGCGAGAAAAGCAGATCACGGACGAGACGAGGCTGCTGCTCCTACACTCCAAATTCCAATAAGGTTTGAAAATACTATCGAATACAAAAATTCCCAAAGTGGAGGCGGAAGAAAGGGAAATTTGTATCAGTTCAATAATTTTCATAATCATGACACAAACGGAGTAAATAAGCAATAAACATAAAAATAAATTTCGAAAGGGAAGGTTTAGCGAAGTGAAATGGATCCAACTACAATAACTACAATTCACTTTTCTTTTTTAGTGTTATTTGTCAACTTTTCAAATTGACATAAAAGGGAAACGCCTCCTTTCCCTCATTTTCAATAATTTTCCCTCTTCCCTGAAAATATTTATTCGTTTGTTTGTTTACTCGCTTGTCAAATTTGTCGCTATTTCATGTCGTGTTTTCTGGAGAAATGCGCTAAGTTGTAGGAAACGATTCCTGTTTTGTTTTTGCCCGATGGATAGCAATCGAAAAATAAAATTTATTATGTAATTTGAGTAAGTCCGTCTTTGTCAAAGTGAAGTGAAGTGGGCTATTTCGCCAGATAAATATTTAATGGTGTCACGACATTTCTCCGAATGATGATTTCCTTCTCCTAGAAATCCGCAATAACAAGCTCGAGAACCACCCACGAGGATTTAGCAAGATTCCTCTGAACAAAATCGAATCTGCGTCGTTTCACTTACTTTAGTTGCTCTGATGTCACAAAGTTGCAAACAAAATTTTACCTGCTGCAGAGCAATTGGGAATACGTGACTCACCTCATCCGGCCTTAGAATTTTTTAGTTTTAAATAAGCTTTTACGCATTGATTATACGTTGTACGTACATAATTTGTGCTAGTTCCAGGAACTTTCCTTTGACTTTTACAACATCGAATCATCCGTTCCACTACGCCTTTCAACTACAAAGTCAGCATCATCGTCACAGTGACATTCACAGAATCTTTTTGATTCTGAAACCTGACAGAGATGGGTCATTAGGTTTTTGTTGTGTAATACGATCGAGCACAGAATCAGTAGAATTACGCAGAGCACTCAAGATACAGAATAAATACTCAAAGTACATTATTTATAATGAGATTTAACGTAAAAATTGAAGGAAATCGAACACCAAAAGGAAAAGAATAAAAAATGTAAAGGCAATGACAGAATGATGTTTTGAAGCTTTGAAATGAGCAAGATATAAAAATACAGAGAGAATTTGCAACTTGCCGTTTTTAAAGCTCTAAACACACTTAGTTAAAACTTAAAAGGATGAGAAGTTTCTCAGCTTTAATTTGCTTCTCCTTTACACAAAAAAGCAAAAAGGCTCAGGTTTCAGGACTCACGCAGTCTCTCTTCTTTTTAAGATAAAGTTGGCTTTTTTACTTTGGCGTTGGCCATGTTTCTCGACTGCTTTTAAAATAACCTTGATGTTGATGCTTTTGATTATTCTGCGCACAGCACAAGAAACAAGGCAGAAATTACTTTGGTCCAAATTTCATCTTACATGTTCAGAATCACAATTTTCTTTTCATCTTTTTTTATTGTTTCTCCTTTTTTATCATTTTAAATACGTTCGATGTAGCGTTGTTACGTTGCGTTGCGTTATTTACTTACCTAGAAAGAAACACAGTCTTAAAAACTAATTTTGTTTGTCTTTTTTTCTTCAAATTCGTTCATTTTAGTTGAAACGGATGCTTAGAAATAATAGTAGAAGCTAAACTAATAGAAAAATTAATTAGTGCTGTAGTGCAGTAGTAATTTTTAGTAACTAGTAGCAGAGCAGGTCATTTTCAGAGTTTTTTTTCCTTCCACCACACACACACAGACTGAACACCACGGAGCATTTAATTTTCACGCCCATAAAATAAAGTGAAGTAAAATGTTTTGAAGACAATTAAATATATTTTCAGACTAATTGTTTTCAGTTGTTTTCCACTTGATTAAAGTAGAAAAGTGGATTTTCGAGAAGTTTGCGATACATTGGCATAGATTGTTTAGTTAGTTAGGCACCTCTTGTTTGCTAAACTACTATTTCTTAAGATGAAATAAATGCAAACATTTGGCTGGCGAATGGAAGGGATCAATTTTGAGTGTTTCTCATTCATGCTCAAAGTATTCCCTGGCAAGGGACGATCATGCTAAGAGATAAAATAATATTTTATTTCGCTTTGGGTTATCAAAGAGCCAACAGTGTTGAGTTGAATAGTGGAGTGGATCTTGGGATATCTTTGCTTAAAACCGTTACAAAACGACCTTTTCTGGTTTAAAAAAAGAAATTGAAAGAAACAAAATGTTTATGCTGTGCTCTTCTGTGTGATTTTGGTAGTGATGTGTGTGTGTGGTTGAGGTTGAAGTTGAAGTTGACAATGACATCGCTTCCGGCCTTGTCTTTCTTGAAAGGTTGACTAGAGTTCAACGGAAAATTGAAAACATTTTAGAGAAGAAAGGGAGAAAACCGCCTCTTTCCATTTTCATCTTCTTGTTTATTTACTCTGTACAAGATTGGAATTTCTTACTCTGACTTCATTCCTGGAATCATTTCCGTAAAAAATAGAATGGAGGCGGACCAGTGGCGAAGGCGTTTTCTTTTCCTCCTTTCCTGAAATTTTAATTTCACTCGCTCCACTGAAAATCAGTCACAGTGAAACTCTGAAATCGATTTACATGGAAAATTGTTTTGGCGCAGTGTGGGGAATTTAGAACATGTTAAGTTGTTGTGTGCACTGTGTCCAGAAGCTGAAGACTAGGCGGAAGAAGGAAAAGGAACGGGTGCTGAATGAGCACAGGGAGAAGTGTGACACGCATTTTGAATGTGAACTGGTAAAAAATCTGTCGGTTCGAATGACCGAGTTGCACCCCGCTGTCCAGGGACTCATGTTGCTTTTGCATGCCGTAATGAACTAGACGTTACTGTACTTAAATTATAATTCATTAAGTCATAGTGTTATTAATTTGTTCTTTGTAACCTCTTCACAGGTGCAGCTCGAGAGGGTCCGCGATGAGCTTACACTACAGAACTTCACGCTCAAGTCAAAGCTCGCGGAGCTCTCTGCCCGAATCTCCGACAGCGCCACTTATCGTCTGGAAAAGCCGCTCCAGGCTCCGGGCAATCCCGTGAACAAAACTCACATAGACCACCTGAAAACAAACAGCGGCTCGCCCACCGTTGTTTTAACGTCAAGGTCGCCTCATTTGACACATGGCGGCCACTCTCATCAACACCCACATCCACCTCCCAGCTCACTGTCGCCCACATCCGGGGGCGCTCCCGGCTCGGCCAATTTCTCCGATGAGGGAGTTGGTGGTGTGAATAGCACGAGTGGCGCCTCAACGACAACCACGGTGACTCCCGGTCTCCCAGATGACCTTCGCCTTCGGAGAAAATCTACATACAAAATTAGTCATAATATCGAGACAAACGGGGAAATCAAGCAGCTCCGATCGCTCATCAATGACCTGCACGCGAAGGAGCTGGATTACCAGAGAAAGTTGGGCTCGTTTGAGACAGAGCTGCGGAACTTGAAAAATCAGTATGCGGATGAGTGCGCCTCGAGAGCGGAAGGCGAGCGGATCGTGAGGGAGTTGGAGGCACAGCTCGACATCACCCAGCGGAGGTTGGAGGAAGCGGAGCGCACGTTCCTCACGAAGGAAGAGGAGTGCTCCGCGTACAAACTCGACGTTGATACTCTCAACGAGGAGAACCGGCGACTCAAGGATGACTTGAATCTCCTTCATCTCAAGGTAGGCACGAGTTCTCTTCTTCTTTACTCTGACTTCACGATTCACGTCCACCTTGCCTTACGTTCATTTCATGATCTTGCTCATTGCAACTACCCCGCTCTCTTATCTCTACGTGATGTGAAATGAGGTGACGTGACGCGATCCGTCCAACACAAAACGATCCATCTCGGTTGATCAGGGTAATTGGATAAACGCAGGAGAGGCGCATTCCATGCGTGCCTTTCTTTATTGGCCACATTTCACTTCTCGCTGACTTTCACTTGGAAAGTCGGGCCGGAGAAATGTGAATGAATAAAGGAGAATGGGAAACAATTTGATTTTGATGTCAATGGGACGGCAAAATGCTGTTGGAGAGTTTATTATTGTTTTATTGTTATTTTATTATTATTATTATGAGTATCATAATCAGGATCATGATTATTGAGACGAAAAAGAAATCGTCTAGATTGGTGTTGAGCGTCGAGCTGTAAAGTAAATGGGAAAAGTTGTTTATGGATGTTTGCTTTGCTCACTTATAAATACGTAGTAGTTAACGAGCTTTAGCGATTGGATTGGAAAAGTGAGCAAATAAAAGTAAAATAGTGAATGGATGAATTAATAATGATTGGGTGGATGTCGATGAGATGAGATCAGTTCTTTTCCCGGTATCGTTAAATATGGTATGTTGTTTTAACGACGTCGTTAGTTTACTTTTACTTTTCTGCTTCTCGATTTAATTTCCATTTCATCTCATCTCATCTCATGGACAACTTTTTCCAAGTTATGTTTACAATGGAATTGATTAGTCTAGGGGAAAGGAGAAAGTGAATGATTTTTATCTCATTTTATTTTAGGGACAATTAGGGAAAAGTTGTGCAATAGGGGATACGTGACTTTGGATGTAGCTAAGATTAAGTGAGGATAACGATCCGCTCTGGGCTTCTAAGCGACATTTCGTTTTATCAGGAATTGAAGGCAAGAACTGGTTAGAGGAAGTTTTCCCCTAAAACGATGACTTTTCCTCGTATTCCTAATGCGGAAGTCAGAGTTTGAAAATAGAATACTTTACGGAAATAGAAAGCGCGACTGTGATTTTTTCAGCTTGGCTCTGTTGACTTTCGCTTTTCCAGGAACTGAAAATAACGCAGTCCCTTGGGAGAATTTGAGTTGCGAATGTTGCGATCTGATCCGAGTGGAGTGGAACAAATGAGAAGATAGCAGAATGAAGTAAAATTGATTAAACTTTCTATTTTTTGATTCAACTCCAGGTGGAGAAAGAACAGACGAGGTCAATCGAGAAGCTGACAAAATTTGAGAAGGAACTAGGCTGCATTCTGGAGGCAAATCGTTCCCTGCAGGACGACTGCCAGAGGGAGCGGATACTGCGCAAGAAGTATTACAACATGATGGAGGAGCTTAAGGGAAAAATTCGAGTGTTTTGCAGAATCCGGCCCGCTTCAAAGTCGGAGCGAATGAATAATGAAATCGTTGCGAAATGCTCGGATCCCTACACCATCGCTCTGGATGGTGCAAAGGGCCGCAAGGAATTTCAGTTTGATCGTGTCTTCACGCCCGATGAGAGCCAAGACGAGGTGTTCGCCGATACAAAGGTAAAGCTTGAAAGAAAATTTATTTACTTTCGGTAATAAAATTGATTAATTTTAGAATTACCTACTGAATTAGGATGCAACTGAGTCTAAAATCGAAATTGAATGAAATGAAAGACTCATTGCGTTTCAATACAATTTGATTGAATGACTGAGCGAGTGAGCGAGCGAGCGAAAAGTAGAATTTAATGGGATAAAATTCCATCACACGAAATTAAAAACTAACAAAGAGGAAAACACGACTTATTTCTTTTCTAAGAATCTTTCCAAGAATGCACATGTCTCACTTTTAACCTTTCAAGGGAAAGAAAATCTAAGTCAAGCAAATAGACGATGATGTTGAATGGCGATATTTGCTCTGGTAAATGTCATCCGGAGTTTTTTTTCAAATGAAATCAAATCAGGTAATCGGAGTTAAAGAGAAAAATATTGTTTGTTTCCCCCATATTTCATTTTTTATGTCAATAATTGTCATGTTATATTTTTATTTTTATAACATAAGTACATACAAAGTTGTCATGTCCCTGTCTTGGTATTTTTCAAATAAAAAGGTTGAACAAACAAGATTCGCTTCCGTTAGAGGAAGTTATAAACTATAAGTTAGAGATGAGTCAAGGATCAGTGAGATGAGAGTTAAGAAATGTTTGTTGTTTTTCCTGTTTGTGTCCACGTACATCATTTTGTTGTCTGGCAAAAAAATATCAGCGGGGGTTGAAAGTTTTAACGGACGAAATATGATGACATTGCAAAATGGATCTTTGTTTACTTTCCCATTACTCTCCTCAGGCGGAATTTTGTAAAGCAGTGCTAAATCTAATGTGAAGGTAACTGAGATGGACCTCCTACACATAAAAGAAGTTATGTTTAGGTATGAGTAAAGAGCTTAACAAGATAAATAGGGAAACGCTCCAGCAAACAACGGATTTTTATTAAACATTTCATAGGTGAAAGACGAAAGGAAGTTAAAGTCAGAGTCGATTAGTCAATACAAAGCGAACCGGATGTGGATGAATTGAGTTCACTTTCATGTTGACTTTTATGAAGACAGCATTGAAATTGTTTGTCACATCACATCACATTAAAACTATAGCTTCAGCTTTTAGTTGTCGATTGTCAGTTAGATGTCAAAAAGTTACCTTTCGTTCGAAACGACGAAATTTGCATAAAGGACTGAGAAAATGGAGAGATGGAAAAAGTAATTGTGTTTGAGCGAGCGACCATCTCATCTTATTTGATGCCACGTGATCAAACAAACTGAGAGTCTATCAGTGAGAAAATGAAATCTCAGCTAGGTGCTAATGCTATATAATATTATTTTTGCGAGAGAGAGATTCTCCAGTTGCGTCAGTATTATATGATTATATCGGCCGATTTCAGTGCCAGGAAACTGCGCCACTTCAGTCGAGGGGCCACAGGGTACAAAACACCGATGTTCGTGAGGATGAAAGTTTATCGCCGTTTAACACCGTTTCGTTTTGCTTCCAAATTTCAACTCTCAACTTTTTCGCTTTTCACTTTCCTGCTTACGCAGAATTTTTCGCTTCGGGGTTATTTTCTGCAAAATTTTTAGTTGGCACTGATGTGTAAAGTGACAATGGAAAGTGAAAGCGTAGATGATAAAGTCCTGGGTTAAATGGGAGGTGAATAAAGTTTACAAATAATACTTAATGGTACATTTGGCGAATTGCCTGGATCCACTTCCGGTTTAAGACACAGGTGAATAAATTGATGACACTGCGACTTGGTTGTGCCAATAGTGACATTATACTCCGGTTCAGATGTTTTTATCACAGGATGTATGATACCGGATCACAAAACTCTTTATTTGAGCAACATGCAATTTATTTTGTGTATTGAAATGTGACAATTCGATGAATTCGAGCTTAAGAGTAAATAATAGTTGTAAATGGAGGTTTATGTTACCTAAACGTTGCGAGAGGTTGCTCCGAGGCCATTGCCTCCTTCTGTTGCATGACTATGACATAACTTGATTTGATCCATAAGCTAACTGCCTGAAGTGGCTGTCTAGAGTGAGTTAAAATAAAATAATATGTAGGCAGCCACATTTTTCAGTCATTCATAGACTGCGCGTGGTCCAATTAAAGTCTGCAATATTCCTGTCAAAGCGAGTGAGCTCATTTGAACAAGTTGGCCTTTTATGTATTCCATGCATAGTTTGGAAACTACAATTTTATTTATTGCAACAAATACGATGCTTATATAATAGTTACAAAATAGAGATTTCAATTGATGAAAATTGTTTTGTGAGATACAACAGTACTTTAAAAGTATCCGATCATCATCAGCCGTGTTTTGGTTACGAAAAAGTGCAGCTTACGTAATTGGACGTTGTCAATTTTTTCCAGCGCAGGAGTCTGGAAAATCGAATGTAAAGTAGAACAGGGAATATTACAGAAAGTTTTCCATTTTCGATAAGAAAAGTTTTTAAAAGGGAAAGATGAAATGATGATTTCTTATGAGATACACATTTTTGTGTGAAGGATGCACAATCATCAGTCAGGGCTTACACTTTTTTGCAGTGAGCAATAGACTGAGTCGGGCGAGCTCTGAGCTATTGAGCTGTGTGATGAAAGGAAACTTTTCTCCTTTCACTACTAAATATAACGAAAGTAGGCTCAATGCAGTGCATCTAAGAAACCAAGTTTTCGAAAGGAAGGCAAGCGGCTGGAAATGTTTACGTGAGAAATTATGTACTTAGGTAATATAGTGTTTTCCTTAAACCCCAGCCCTAGGAAACTTTCTGAGTAGTTGCAGGTTGAGTTATAGTTGTAAGCTTTCATTTGCCTATGTAATGGTATCTTATATAAACGAAAAGTTCAACTTTCATTTTTCATTTTGTTCGGTTTATTTATTCTTGTGTAAAATGGCGCTTGGTGCATTCCATTCATCCATTTCAACGTGAGAGTAAATGAATAACTTAAATTCACTCCAATTCTCTCATACCTCTTCTCAATCTATTTATACATTGTCTCTGGAAACTTTGACTCTCCCAGAGGAGAAGAGTGAAGTGCACCTCAAATAAAATATAGGTTTGTGGCAAGATGTTAGTATCATTAAGCAATTAGTTTTTGCGACATGCCTGTCTAGTATAAATTTAATTATTCAATTGAACTAACAAACAAGAAGATCTAAAGAAACTTACGTAAACTCAGCTTGAATGAGGAAATTGTTATGTTGTTTTAACACGGAGGATGAAATTATTTAAATATTTCACCAACAAATTTTGCTCGCCGTCCAGTTCCTTTCCTCAGCAGACTCGACTAGAATATTTAAGGCCAAATGAGACTTTCTTTGGCAATCAATAATTTCCCCAAGCCCTGAGCTGAATTTGATGCAAAATCGTCTCAAGATGATGTTGCGACGGCTGGTTAAGCTTAACGTATCAATTTCTTCGTATCGTCAAGTAGGTCGGCCATGATGATATCATCATCATATCATGATGCATTCCACTAACCAAACTTTTCTTTCCATGATATGATTCCACTCCACTATTTTCCATAACTAACGTTGTCTACGTTGCCAAGCACGAGTGCCTCACCTCGGAATAAATTAGCCTAAATTATTTTTTTGTGACGTCGACAAGACTTTATCTTGTGAATCCCAGCTCCTGTAGACTTGCTTCAAAATTTCTCTTCTCCTTCAATCTTATTCCGCCGTCATCGTCTCGCCCTTGTTTTTGTTTTTCTTTCTGGCGTGGACAAAATCTTGAAGACGAAGAAAAAATGGAGTTTGAGAAAAATTTATTTAGTGTACTCGTAGGACCACTCTGGTAGTACTGCGATCCCTTTCAAGTGGTGGTACCGTAGGTTTAGGTGAAGTTATGAACACACAGAGCTTATCATCGTAGCTCATTCTTGACTCTCGCCAAACATTCCGCTACTATCTAGCTAAAGTTATCAGTGGGACATCCACATCACTCCAGCCCAACGTCATAACGATAAATGATGGATGAATTTAGTGGGGAACGCTGAAGGCTGAAAATGAAATGGAGCTCAGCTCAGATGAACCATAAAACCTGTGACCTGAATACGCATTGGCCACATTACTGTATTTACGTTACATAATATTTTACTGGAGTAGGTCACGCAACGCTGGAAACGAAAAAAGACATAAAAATTTCTCATTAACTTTTTCAAAAATGAAAATAAAAGTCCAAGTGAAAGAGGCAAGAACGCAGAGAGAAAAATGGAGCATGGGAAAGTAAAATAAAGGAAGATGAGAAAGGTACAGAGTCCATTAAAAATTTATTGACATCGATGATAAGTTAAGTAAAGTTAGGTAAGTTGAGTTAAAGAATGTTCAAGTTAAATTCAGATGAGGTTGGCAAGAGCAGAGCGGAGTCAAGTGTTCTGTCAATTATTCATTTTTATTTGGTCATTAAAGTGCTTGCTTGCCACTTTTTCGAAGTGGAGCGTTGCGTCAGACTGTATCTGTATCTGAGTGATCTCAAGCATCATATCATATTGTCAGTCAGTAGAAGTAGTGGTGGGCCAAATATAAAAGCATAACACAAAGCGCCAACACATTTTTTTGTAATTCTCCGGACTTTCTCTTTCCAAGAGAGAAAAGAGAAAGATGAAAAGAGTGTAGTGAAATGGAAAACGACCGACAGTCTCGGAGAAAGTCTTAAAAAGGGAAAAAAGGAAATTAAGGTAAAAAGTGAAGTAAAATCAAAAGGGAAAATGCGAAAGGTGGGCGTCAGCAAGGTTAACTATGTCAGTACAAAATGTAATGAAGCACGAGGCTATCAACTCATCATCATCGTTGTCCTCACCTTTCAACAGAACTGACTTGCAATTCCGTACCGGAGTGATAAAAACGTGCTTCCGGAGACAGCACGTGGGTCGGTTAAAGTCAGTAAGTCAAATGATGAGTGACTTTTCCTGTTCCATCAAAATCAGGCTTTTGTTTTTTATACTTTCGGTCAGGAGTTTAATTAATGTCTCTTAAGGGATGATAAGCTGTGTTGAGCTGAATCCATTTTTGTTTTTATTTTTCCCCAGAACTTAATTCAGTCCGCTTTTGATGGCTACAACGTGTGCATTTGCGCCTACGGACAGACTGGAAGTGGCAAGACGTACACCATCCTGGGAGACGATGGCCATCCTGGCATAGCGCCACGAACATTTTCCGAGGTGTTCAGTCTTGCCGATGAGATGTCTCACACGTACGAGACCTCCGTGTCCTTTTATGTCCTTGAGCTGTACAACGACAGATTAATCGATCTGCTCAATAGTAGTGCAGGGGGCGGAGGTGGAGGAGGCAACTCCAACTCGAGTAACTCGTCAATTATGGACCAGGACAAATTGGAAATTAGGAGGGATCGGCGTGGCACTGTTTGGGTGTCAGGTACGAAAACAAAATCAAATTACCAAACTCTACTTAATTTGTCATTATCATTAGTAAAATAGCAAATAAATAACTGCGATGAGGGAAAGAGAAAAAACGATGAGATCAAAGAGTCCAAAAAATAAGAACAGGATGTTACTTGATTGATGATAATAACGAAACAGGTGCGAGAGTGTTGCCAGCGGAAGACAGCAGCAGTCTGGAGAAGAGCTTCCGGCTCGCCTTGCAAGCGCGCCACACCGCATCGACGAGAATGAACGACAGAAGCTCCCGCTCGCATCTCATCGTGGGGCTTATCATCGAGACGACGTCGAAGGTGAATGGGACCGTGCTTCGTGGAAAGGTACGTCTAAATTCAGTTCAATAGTAGATAGGAAAAGCCTATGAACTTTATATTACCAATCATGCAATGTATGTAGCATTGTCTCATGACCCCGTCCTGGCGAACCCAAATCGACGGGACGAGACGCAACCATAAAATATTAATGCTTTTTCGATTTTTCTACCCTCAATAAAAATCCTTTCATCTTTTGAAACCCTTCTGCTGCTTTCACATTGCATCATTTTTCAAGGGTATAGACTATGTATTATATCGATATCCTAACTAGACGTAGGTTTTGTTGTTGTCTTTTATTGTTGTTGATATTGAAATTGATGAGGACGACGTTGAGGGCTTTCCACGCCAGAGATATTTAAATGACTCGGCGCAGTCAGTCTTAGTCTGTCTCAGCGACAGCCCACAGCCTATCTATAGAAGAGCAGCGAAGCATTAAAGGTGGAGGGAAATGAGAGTCTCTTCAAAGTATTGAGAAATTGAGATGATGGCGATCAAAGTGAAACAATACCACAACTTACATACCAACATCGTATTACGATGCGATGTGATAGTGTAGTTGCTAAGCTTACTTTACATTACAACGTCATCGGCATCATTATACATATCAATTTTAACTTGTTGACCCACTTCCAACTCCAGTAGACTCGCTACTTCAGCTTACGATTAGTTGAGTTCCTAATGAAGAAGAACAAAAATTGGAGGCTTTCAATCAGAATAAAAGAGTCAAGAGACTGTCTCAAAAGGATAGTGTGTTCTGACTGGCGCCTTGTTTTTCAGAAATCGGCTCAGTAGGCCAAAGTTGTTTGTAAGTAGGTTAGTATAGGAACGTTATTAATTACTAATGAGAATGAGTAGCTGTTAAAAAATAAATAAATAATAGGTCTGGGCTCACATTCTATTCTATAGCCGTGCCATTTTTTGAAAAGATCAAAAGATCACGACATGAAAGGATAATGGTCAAGTTTTATATTGAATAGCAGACGATGTAGATAAATTAGAAATTACAACATGACATTAATCCTTGACAATAATCAATAATTTATTTACTTAGGGACGTTTCATTAGCACTCACTTTTCTTTATCATTATCAT
Source organism: Cyphoderus albinus (assembly GCA_021029165.1). NCBI lineage: Eukaryota > Metazoa > Arthropoda > Collembola > Entomobryomorpha > Paronellidae > Cyphoderus > Cyphoderus albinus. The sequence continues at coordinate 25,083 of VYYJ01000230.1, forward strand.
CATGATTATCTTTGTATACATAATCAGGATTTGCTCTCTTTCCGTCCCTTCGTTTTAGTTCAGTCAGGCAGGTCAAAATTGAGTTGGCTTGTGCAGAGCATAAGGGAAAGTGAAATGAAGTGGAAATTAGAGATAAGTTTTGCGAAAATGAGATGAGATGAGCAAGTAAGAAAATCGACAAGAGGATGAATATTTTAATAATAATAATCATAACGAAAGAAACAGAATAACCTCACAAGGACAATGGAGCACAGCACAGACATAAAGAAGAGTGCAGGGTTCCAATTACGGAGAAAGTTGAGCTGAGCTGCACTGAGTAGAGTGGATGGAAATGACGATGATGAGGACTGTGCCTGCGACAGGGAAGATTAGAAAGTTTTTCTCTTGTCTTCTTGTCTCTTGGAAATAAATTTTGTAAGAAGGGAAGAGAGAGCGTGCAGAAGCAGCAGGAGCAGGAGCGTGGCATAGACTTCATACTTTTCTTTGTTAGAGGAGAACGTTGATGATGTTTGCAAAAGCTGCTTACTACTACGTCTTGAAAAGAGTTTGACGATGATCACGTAAATGATCATATAACGGCTGGAGTTGCAGATGAAACTGCAGATTAGATTCAGAGAAAGGAAGGAGAATTGCGACACGGACACAACATCGCATAAGCAAGCCAAGACACAATCAAGCAGCTTTGAACTTCTTGTCTTGCTGCATCAGCCTTTCTTTGCAAAAAAAAAAACACTTTTCAACAGATTTTGCAAACTTAGCTCTAGCAAAGGAATAACCCAGACTTTAGCACGAAGAGTAGTGAAAAGGAGACAAGTAACTTACTAAATTATAAAGACAAAGTGAAAATTGTGTGTGAATGCGAATTACTTTGCTCGATTCTATTATGTGGACATTTTGTGTGCACAATAAAAGACAAAATGTTTTTATCAACAAGATAAGATCACGATGATAATCACCATCATCATCATCGTCATCTCTGTCGACTCTCTCACTGCGTTCCATTCCATCCATAGCGAAACGTAAACCAGATGCTCCAGATCGTGATCATAGAACTGGACACACACGTTTTTAGGAATGCACTTAGGGGTTTTTTAGTCTTCCTAAGACTGACTCCACTCTGTCGTCGATTTTTTATTATATTTTATTGTTATGATTATTGTTTTCACTCGGCGTGTCCTTCACCGTCACTTTTTGCATTACTGCGTGCATTGTGTGAGCTGATCTGATGCACAATTCTTTTCTTGTTGGCTCTGAATTCCCTTGAGCTTCGTTTTGTCGATTTTTTGTGCGAGGTGGAGTAAAGCCCATTTATTTTTTTTGTCCACATTCCATAATGATTCTTAATATAATAAATGTTTGGTCATTATCTTGAAATGAGCTTCTTGGCTTGGAAGATATTTACTTGCGTTTTCCTGCACAATGCGACTGCATGTATTCATATTGAAGAAAGTGCCTAGCCAAGTGCCAAGAAAATGGACACGGGAGAAGAATGAAATGGAGCAACTTTCCAAATAAATATTTTCAATGCTACCAACAACCAAGACCGAACCAGCAGAGAAAGAAAGTTACGAACTGCATTCTGCTCTCTTTACATACATAAAGAGAAGAAACTTATGGCCACTTTTATTATTTCATGGTGAAAGTAAAAGTAAAAATAAACTCTTTCTACAAGGCAAATTTTTATCTCGTAACTCGTCTGAGAGGAAAAAGAAAAGTTTACTTTTTACTCTTTTCCTTTGCAGCATTTCCGTTTCTAGTTTCATAATCGTGTTCATGATGAAAGCCATGGAGCCATTCTATTAACTATAATTTTCGGCAAAAAGGATGAGTAATGGAGAGGAAAAAACCTTGTCATTGCAAATTGTGCATTGTATTGTGCAAAAAAACAATTTCCAGCTTTTCCTTTCCACCTCGTTGGATAATCATTCATGATCATGATATTGCAATGTTTTGTAGTGAGAGTTGAGTTTCACTTGAGATGACTTGAGATTTGCGGCTAGATAAAGTTACGCAAGCATAATAATGGTAGTAACAGCTGGAAAAGAGAGGAAAAGCCGATGTTGGTTTTCCAGCAAACAGCTCAACACAGCGGCGGTTAAAATTTCCGTTGAACTCGTTATCTTCCTTTTCACTCATCCGTCATTCATTCTTGCACGCGCTCCATTCACTTTTACGCCTTGTGTAAGTCTCTAATCCCTTTAAAGCAACTTTTGTACTCACTTAGTCGAATAAAACCGGTTTTTTCCTTGTTTTCCCGGAAGACCGGGTTCATTTTCTTTCGAAGAAAAAAACCCATTGTGCAAGAGAACTGGAACCGTTTTCTATGAATTTTCATTTCTAAAGTGAGCATTTATAATCCCTTGTCGAAAACGTTGCAACTTATAAAATTGAAGAGAAAAATTTCTTTTATGAATTTAATACCGACCCAGCTTTATTACATTGATATTGGTACAACGTTTGGTTTTTGTCTTTGTATCTTCCGGGTTCTCCGACCGATCTTTTATCCTGGCTAATTAAATTTTCAAGAATGGAATTATCTACATACATGTACATCTTTACTGCATATGTCCAAATGTTATTTACTTACTTAACTCATCCATGCAACATTTTTTTCTTTCAGATAAGTCTTGTGGATCTTGCGGGAAGTGAACGAACGGGAAAATCCGGTGTCTCGGCAGACACTCTGCGAGAGGCGAACGCGATCAATAAATCGCTGTCTGCGTTTGGCGACGTGATCAACGCATTGACAACGGACCAGGCGTTTGTGCCATACAGGTTGGTATTTTATATGTAATTAATTATTTTATGGAATTATACTTGTCATAAGGAAGAAATGAAAAACCGGAAGCGAAAATCATATTAGAGTAGAAGACATGAAATCTAGACAGAAAAGACAGGACAAGGTTCCGTTGGGAATTCAAAAGAAAACGTCTGCCCTTTATTTTTTGTTGCTTTCACACCCTCGCGTTGAGCAAGATTGACAAAGAAAAATATGGCTAGTTTACTGACTTACAGTAAAGTAGCAATGGGATGAAAATCTGTCATGTCGCGTCTCTCGCATCAGTAGTTATGTGATGTGAGTCTTGACTTGAGCAAGGCAGATTGGAAAAATAAATAAATCAGCTAATTTACCAGTCGCCGAGGCCAGTAGCAATCAATGTGGATGTGAGCAAATCGAAATAAAAGAAGAAAAATGTGGACTAAGACCGAATCTGGCTAGAGCTCAGCTCAGCTCAATTTCCCCCAGTAATTCCCTTTTCTCCATTTCTTCTCCTTTTCCAGTCCGTTCCAATCGATTTCGCACGTTTTCTCCTATGAGCTTTAGTCTTTTATTAAATATAAGTATACAAAAAAGGCCTTTACTATATGTGTCTGGTGCAGCCGCTTTTTCATCATTATAATTCTTCTTATTATGAAAAGCACGACATTTTCTTTGGCGAATGCACAGAAGAAAGACCGCAGTTGAGATGTAAGTAATCTAATGGAATGAAATGGAACGGAGCGAGCAGGGATTAATAAATTGCATTTCAGCATTCTTCCCACTACCCGCCACAAAAGAGCCTTTTTTCTTCCGCATCTTCTTCACAAGTCGCATTTACTTACAATACGGTGCGGTTCCGTTGTGCCTTTCAACCTTAACTTTTTTGCGCGTGTCCGTCTATCCACATTATCTTGTATGATTTGAATTGAATATTTGCAAAGTACACGTTTCATCCAATTCTTCTCCAGTCAACCCTTTTGGCAAAGGCCAATTTATGGTATTCCTTTTATTCATCGCTCCATCCATTGTTTGATTGAAGCTACTCTACGAATAAGTCAATTCACTTCCGGTCCAGTTCCTCGATACTTGAAAAGGCTGAAAGGAATTCAAGAGTCTTTGATCTCTGCCCTTTATAATTGTTGTGTTGCAACGATCTCTCTCATTATTTTCAGAAACAATAAACTGACACTTTTAATGCAAGACAGCATCGGGGGAAACGCCAAGACTCTCATGTTCGTGAACGTGTCGCCGTCCAGCTACAACGTGGAGGAAACCCTCGTTTCTCTCAGCTACGGTCAAAGGCTGAAGCAGGTGACGAACGGAGCAACGAGAAATGCCGAGTCCAGAGAAGTCGCGAGGTTGAAGAGCGTAAGTTAAAAACTCATTTTTCATTTAATTTTTTTCTACTACATTTTGCAACGAGGGTACGTATATATGGAGAGAGATTCAAGCGTAGGTTATACGATGTATCCAAACGTATCTGTTACCTACTTAAAAGTAATTTTGCAATGTGCTTAGACTTTGTGACCCCGGAGATATTTTCCCGCAGATCTCAGTTGCTTTTATCCCGACTACTTTTCATTCGCCTACTCAATCGCTCATTTCTCTACTAACCTAACTATCTTACATCATTTATATACGTACATTCATTCAGGGTTTAAACTTATTACTCAATCCACTGTGGACAAGTGCACCGCTAACACTGAGGGAAAATTTTCTGTAACACTGTAGTGCCTGGGTACACCGAGTTCAATTTCTGTTTGCTTTTCCCCAGGCTCACTTCATATTCTCATCGTGATCTTGAAACGAAATAAAATTAACCGAAGGTCGAGTAAGAGTTTCACCTGTCACCGGAGGGAACGCGGTCACAGGGAAAGAAAACCTCTCACCTTAGTGTAAAAAAAGGAACAAAGGCGTTTTCAAGAAGTTACTAATGAGATCAGATCCCCGAAAATTTATTCACTTATTCACTCGACTTGATGAACTGAAGCAGATAAAATGAGAAACAAATATGTCTCATGTGGTTTGATCTTTGTTTAACTTTAAAAAAGAACAAAATACGACGAACTTTGCTGAGTGAGTAGGTATTAGGTCAAACCGCAAAGACAGACGGTAAATTTATGTAGATGAAAAAGAAAGTTAATTTGACTTGCAAAATTTGAAATAAAAGATGGATGAGAAAATGAAATTGAGAGGTGTAGCGGTTTGACTTTCAAGTTTACTCGTTTCATATTGCTTCTGCTTTGCCATCTTTGTACACTGTTTCTTTGTATCCATTCCCCGTAAGCTATAAAGGTAATTTTATCTGACCGTGAGTAAAGGATTTTCCAATGTTATCAACTTCAAAAACGTCAAGTTCAATTAAATAGAGTTTTTCAATTATGCTTTATTAATAAACGTCGTTAATTTTTTTGTGGTCCCATATAATTTTCTTAAACTGTAAAAGATAATAGTCGGGTCAAGGCCGAGCGTGGCATGGCCTTGGTTACGTAAAAATACCTAGTTAAAGTGATCAAAGGACTTTGAAATTAAAGCATAATTATAAAATTTATGCTGCGTCAGTCAGTGAATCCCTCGACTCCACTGTTATTCACTTGAGTAAGTAAGTACCTAACTTGTCGGATGTCGTCATTGTTTTCTCTTGCTTTAGTTTACTTTTTAAAAGTTTGTTACGTGAAAGCGTTAAAACTACGAAGAACGTAGTTTTCTCTTTGTCACGTAACTTTGTCTATTTTAATTTCAATAAGCAAAATAATTTTGGAAAGGATGTAGGAAAATAATGAGACGCTTACTCGAATGTCTTCTTCCAATAGAATGATTCATTTCGTTTAGTTTTGGTAATTATTCTCATCCACGGCTCAATGCATTTTATCTTGCAACGTAGTCGCTAAGTTTCCACTCCCACTTTGCTATTGTTCCTGATGAGGACTAGAGCTTGGAGAGTGTAACGTGACGTGCCACACGGAGCAGACAAAATTTATAAATGATTGCTGTTTCGCAGTATGAAGTTTTACGTTTATTTATTTAATTAGGATTCTGCTTAGTTTTCTCTGCTTTTTCCTGATTTAGTGTTATTTTCTGTTTGTGAGTACTTACGACTTTGGTATAATAAATGTTGAGTTTCACTTTGAGAGTGTCAGTCATCATTCACTTGGTTTCATGAGTGACGTAAGACATTTTGTTTTGTTTTCCTTTCACACTCTCATTGATTTTGATTTTGATGCGTAGATCATCCAACGACTGAAAAGGGGCGAAATCCCGTCGGACGCGGATGATATTTACATGTGAATCAAACTCGATTTGACTTTTCGCCTCTCCACCGAGTCCCGCCATGGCCATTGATCAGATGACACCCAACTCCAGGCCTTCACGTCAGTCCAGTATCACGGAGATACTTGAATGGAATCCAGCCTTAAAATCATGAATCATGCAGATTTTGTTTTCTTCTCTTACAGAGCCTCGCAGGTAAATATTTAAAACTTCGTAGGTGGTCTGCTCTGTCGGAGACATTCTCCGTATTGTTAGAGATGCATAGGTACATTACATGATGAGCAATTCAAACGCAAACGTAACATTGTGCTATGTCTAAACATACATCCCTTATTTGCATATTTGCACATTATCTATTTATTATAATTATTATTATCATTACTATTATTATTATTGTTATATATCACAAGTAAATAGCAACTATTCAGCAATGAGTGACTTAGTGACGTGACAGCATGGTACTTGAGATGAGCTGGTTCGTGCCACTCAACTCCATCAGGATAAGCAATGAGAAATGTGATTCGTGTATTTAGGGAGTAAATCTACAAACAATATTTATTATAAACCTTGACGGGGAGTTACTTCAATGTTTATAGATTTAGGCTTTCGCTTTGTCTAGGGAAGGAGTGTGTGATGTGGATGTGACCCACTTGAAAGGGAATGTGGCACATGGATTCAAAAAGTATTGATTAGAAGGAAAGGAAAAGCTAAATATATTTTATTGTTACCTTAGTTTACTAAAGCTGGGTAGGTAGTTAATTAATTAATTGATGAATTGATTAATGCAAAATGGGATGAGCAAAGTTTGAATTATGCATTATCATTTCGAAATTCGGTGTGCCCGTGTTGCCTTTGTTTAAGAGTTTCCTTTTGTTTTGTTTGTCATTTGAGGCAAGAGTAAATCAAATCCTGTGTACATTAAATTGTAAAGAGATTTCCGTTTGTTCTTTTTTGTTTTGTTTGTGGGCAAAATGGAAATTGAAAGTGATAGCTTACATTACGTATTAATAATGGAAACATTACCTGGAAAAGTCTGAAAATGGACATTTTTGCAATGCAAATTCTAGGATGGGACGGAATTAGAGCAGAAGAGAAAACAGACGTTTTATCATGTGGTTAATTCAATTGCAATTTATGGTGCTTCCAAATGTTGCTCCATTCAATATTTTATTTTATTTCGTTGTTTAGCTTGTAATTCAAGGAATGAGATGATTTGCATATCATTTTATGCTGAAGTTGCCAACATTTTTGAAATATCCGTGTACATAGGTACGTGACTGTTGACTTTGACCTGATAATCAGGTCCTGATTTTAGTTTACTTTATTTGACTGATGATTTTACGATGAATTTTTTATATGATGCTAATAGTGAGTAATGTATAGAATGAAATGATTATTTTTGTTAAATAATGATAAGATGCACTCTTCCACAAATGCCACTTTACGTGGAAACTAAATGTTTCGTACTTTTGTCCAATATTTACAATGAGGCAGAAAAACGATGGTAATTTTTTAATATTGATGACACGTTTACGTATTTATTTTTTCACAATTTTTTGTTACAATTTTTTATACAATGTAATAATATCAATTTACACAACTGATAACAATAGTAATTGTATCAGCAATATACATATTAATAAGATAATTATAGTTACATTACGATAACAATCATTACAAATAAGAAATAATATTTAATAATGATAATTGATTTTTGTCAATTTAATCTTTTGTTTATTTTTATAGTTCATTTTTTATACTTGTAGAGAAAATCATTTCGTTTCATAGATTTTAACTAAATCAGATACAAAAGAGTTTGAAGGAAAAGAATTTAATTATTTTTCTTCACTAATTATTATGTAGATTAGTTGCGTTCTTGTAATAATGAAAAGAAGTTGCAGTGTACGTAAAAATAAAATAAATAAATATTCAGTGGAAAATGCAAAAGATCACACGGACAATATAAGAATTCAACATTTTTTATTTAATTGGGCATACAATTACTTAAGTATAATGTACCAGTTGGAAAATGAGACGTTGAAGTAATTTGCTAATCTCTATAACCACCTAACAGACAACCACAAACAAACATTGAAATTGGATATAGTCGATGTCGCGTCACAATCATTTGTTTTAATAGTTAAATGTGGTTTTTAGCTAATCCTAATTTCATACGGAATGCCGTGATATTAATTTTGAATAGAAAATCAATTTGATTCCGTCTGCTATTTGAAAAGATAAATCACGATCGAATGAATTTATAAACTTTTTGACAGTTTCTCACAAAAAGCTCATGTCATATTTTTATTACACAAAATCATTTTTTCATCTTAATATATACCATTACAACAATATTGTAATATAATGATTTAATTGTTCACAATGACATATAAATTTTAATGGTACACAATATTATTATAATTGAAGCATTATATCCGCGCTTTACCTAAATACTTTATATTCAATTGAAGTACGATATCCACTTCCCCCCAAAAAACTTGCAGCTTATAATATTATTTTTTTCTGGAATGATTCACGTTTCTGTTTTTGATAAATAGTACAAAGTCTTGTTGAAGTAGTTAATTAGTTAGTTAGATAGGTAGACATTTATAGTTTGTTTAATAGCGCATATTTCCACTGGCATCAAAGTCATAGGTACATCGATCCCACCAACTCTCATCAAATTTCAGCACAAAACCCTGCCTTTGCTCCATTCCCATAAAAAAGGGTTTTTATTATGGTATTTATTATCTATCCACAATCACCTTTAATGTTCATCCCAATATTAAATACAACTTTCTTAATTAATATCATCGGAATCACCATTTTTCATCATTCCTCATTTTGTCCGTACGGACTACTGCGCACCATTTTTTCAATGGTGTAGAATTTCATAATACTGAAGCATGTATCAGTAGGTTTTCCAGTTAATAAATGTACCAGAAATGTGCCATTTCCAACGTAGTTTTTCTCAACAACCAACGACACCGTCACTTAATTGAGGTGAGGCTATTAAACTTGGAGCTATAGTTGATTAGTTATCTGTACCAGCGATGTATTTTTAAAATTTTTAATTAAACTTTTTTCTCATTATATTACATCATAAAAAGTTGCTTAGCTTGATTTAGCATCACTCATCTTCTCGCACCTAAAAATAATGAGCACGGGTTGTAAACTAGTATATTCTATTTTCTATTAATGACAAGGAAATTGCAGTAGCACACATCAATAATCTAATGGCTTATCGATTCATTCGGTTTATGAGTTAAAGCTAAAAACACGTAGGTTTGTTATGTACAAGGTTTTTACAATAGCTCGGCTCTACAGACAGATATTCTTTTTGTCAACTTTGTGTTTCCAACAAAACGTTATAATTTCAGTCGCTTGTGTGTTCCAGGTAAAAAAAAACTCCCATTCTCTGCCAAATTACATTTACATTACCTTACCTTACCACTACATGGCCTGGATATTAGTAAAAAATGTAATCACGTTTTTTCTCGTCAATCAATCGAATCTCGGCGCAAAAAATAAAGGTCGATTCTCTCTCTCAACTTCTCCAACACTCGATTTACCACCTATTCTGTACGTAATTAATTAATAATTGTAGCAAAGCACCATCCTTATAATTAATTAATTGAGTTCAGTTTAGCCTAAATGATGTGATTAATGTATATAATGAACTCACTTTTCGTTTAAAGTACCTAAATAAACTTTAAATATGTAGCTAGAATATCATTATATTACCCATAATTTGTTTCGCTCACGTTTCTTTTTTCCCTTGTCCGCTTGTTGTCTCGTAAAAAGTAAAAAGTTGAATCCTTTGGATGAGTTGAATGATCAGTCAGCGTGAAATTGACAGTTCCTATTTTCTTTACCGTACTAACCTAGGCTAATTTTACATTACGTAACTTACTTTGTTCTGAATAATCAAATATGAGTTCAAAAAAACTTCCCCTCTTTTGCATAATGTAATCATAAAGTGTTTGTCGGAGTTGAAGTGGATTGGAAAATATTCTAAAAATAGGTAATGGACATGGACATGTAATATGAGCTGACATTTGACATTACATTATTTACTAACAACATGACGCAAGGTTTACTCATGCATGAATATCATCTTAAGTAATATTATGTACGTGCTAGTTGAGTCTCAGTTTTAGTTAGGTTACGCTACCCCTTTTTTACGTATTTCTCTGATTTTTCCGTGAATTGATGACACAATGAAAAATGACGGTTGCACTTGCAGAAGCAAAATGATACCTGAGTAGTGTAAAAATAATCAGAAGGTCGTATCCTATGATATTATGCCATTTCCAAATCATCAAAACGGTTATTTCGCTGGAATGTGAAACATCGCCATGTCATCATGTTTCTTCGCATTGTCTATACTGTTGTGTGTGAAGTGAGTGAAAGCATATACATTTCGGCATATCTTCATAACCTACATAAATAATATGTAATAGTATGAAATAGGGGGAAAATATGTCGCTATTTTGATCGCGTGACCTAAAAACCTACAAATTGTTTTTTATTCTGCGCAGATTGCAATCTGACCGAGATGACACAATACAAGAGTCAGAATGTTGTTGACGACGTTTAAGAAGATTTTATAGACAATAAAGAATGAATAATGTTTGTGAACATTGGAGATTGTCTCGAACATCTCGAAGGATGTGTTCAACTAAATGGCAAATAGAGCCAAGGTTGGTGAATGAGAAATCAGCGTAATAAAAAAACGTAAAATGGGAAAGACAACAAAAAAGGAATAAGCTAAAACGCCCTTTTAAAATATGGACAATAAAAAAGTTGTGTACAGAGTGGAAATTAAATTTCCATCGTGATTCATTCTTCCACCCACAGTCAAGAGTCAAGAGAGCAGCAAGCAGGAGCAAGTCATTTGAGATCATTTCATCGCGTTTCATTACCGGAAGAAAAGCGAATTGGAAGAGAAGGGAACCACGGTGCTTTCCCATTTTTCATCACATACAAAAGAAAAGAATTTTGTCTGAGCCAGGACTCAAGGCCCTGGCCTAAAGGTAGAGACTTTTTGTCACAAGTTTTACAGACACATGAATGAGTCGAATTGACACTATAGAAGAATGGGGCAATCAAGAGATAGCAAGTTTTGATACTAGAGTACGTTCCTAAATCATAATGACAACGACACAAACTACAAAGTTGCTGGAATAAACGGAACACAAACGAGTCCTCAGGACACCAAGCTGAGCTTATGATCAAGATCTAAAAATTAATCATCGTCAACATCTCGTTTCATCTTACTCACTCTCTAACCGACCGACCTTGATCTTCCAACTCAAAACTATACAACCCTCCACCCTACCTCCATCCTTGTGTGTGCAATCATGCCTCCTTTTCTGCCACTTTTTCCTTTTTTCTTTCCCCCCGAGATCACCCAAAAGCAGGCGAAAGAAATACAAGGATGAAGTGAGCTGTGCTTAAAATGAAGGTGTGCAAGCATCCGGTGAAAATGAATGTCCCTGAGAAGGTCAAACGATGTGCGCATACAAGTTTTTTACTTCAGTTACTTTGGGGGTTAATAATTACTACATGATGGAAGAAAAAATGGTTCCAAGTAATGTTATGTGACATAATTACATCAAACAAGAAGTTGTTTGTAGTGTGTCAGACGAGACAGGACTGGGACATTTTGTGGAGGAAAGTTTTGTAGTAAAGTCCCGTTTGTTTGGAAGTGTGAGTTGGTGCGATCTTGGCATTGGAAAAATTCATTTTGAGCTCACCTTGAACAAATAAATGAATTCTTCATGTGCAAATTACTGCTTTTAAAAGCTTACTTCAGAAGCACCAATTTCTCTTGCTCCATTAGCATTTTCAATTGTAAGCAAATAACATAAATACGCGCATTTCCATTTCATTAGAATGCAAATGGTTTTTTCATGCACTTTTTATGTAACTCGTAAAAACATTTGCGTGCTCCGATCTGTAATCTAATGTGGTATTATAGCGCACACAACCTCAGACAGGGGCAGGGAACGACAAGAGTTTAGTAATCAGATGAGAGGTGAGACGAGTGAAGACACTCTGTGCGTGTCAAGTCAAGTCAACGTTATGACCCTCAATACAAAAGTATTTCGGGGGACTACGTGTACGTGACAGAATTGATTTTTGCAGACTAAATAGGGAAATAAAAAAAGTGATGAGCAGAGCAGGGCATGGGCATCATACAACATCTTTCAAGGCTTTTCTTGACAATGATTCCATTGTGCCATCCTACATTACGAAACTACTAATTTTTGTAGCACGAGAGAAAAGCATAAGAGAAATAATACCTCTGCTACGAGAGATTAGCATAAACTTGGCTAAGCCAGTACGTTGCTTCAGCTAGGGAAAGTGAAGCTAGTCTCCACTGTTGATTTATGCCTCTCTCCACTTCCTTCCTCTCACTCGCCTTTTCTTTCAATTTTTAGGTGTTTTTAGCCTCACTCCATTTCATTCTTCTCTTTCCTTTCTCTTCTCAACTCTTCCTCCGCTTCCGTCTCATTCCACCAAAATAGGAGCGAGTGAGTGAGATTAGCTCACCTTGTTGAAAAGGAAATCCTCGCAATTTTCTTACTTTCACGTCGCCTTTCTCTCTACTCTGCATTGCGCCAGAAAAGTTAGGCTGTATGCTCACTTATTCACTGGCCTGGCTGTCTTAAGGAGAAAAATAATAATAAACTGCCACTATGTATCTGTTATGTGCTATTCTTCATCTGCACTGTTGCTATTTTTTCTGACCCTCTTTAATTTACAAACTTTGTTTCATGTCTTGTTTCATCGTTCATCTCCTCTGCCGCTGCTGGCTCTTGCTGCGGTGGTGGTGGCAGCAGGACAGGTTGGGCTAATAATAAAAAGATAATATTCCAGTAACTAACAAAGTATCTACGAATTTTTAGTCACTGCACACGGCGCCAGCTAATTCTGTGTCCGTACTCGAAATGCCAGCATTTTAGATGCGACCACAAAAGTATAAAATCCTTGAGGAGAGGATTAGATAAGATGTGGGTTGTGTTGTGATGTGATCACCCGAGGATTTATCATTTCGATGGTGTTAACACAAGATAACATCGTTTTACCACTTTTGTAATTATCCTCTTTTATTCTCTATCCAACTCGTTCCTAGCAAGAAAAACAACTCGAGGATGAGGATGCTATGGGAGCGGAGTAAGAATCTTTGGTGAATGGGGGTATATGAAACAGACTGGATTTCGACTTAAATGGGAAATGAATTTTATTACGAGCAAATTAAACCGAGTTATAAATAGAATGTGGGTAAAATAAGTTAGAGATGAACCGCTAAGCAGTCAGCTCGTTTAAAAAAACGTAATTGGAACATGGCTTCATTTTCATTACTCTACCATACAAAATGATCACGACTTGATCATGACGAATGTTGATGATGAGCAAAAAAAAAAGAAAATGAATACCTACGCATTTAATGGGTTTCTGTTTTCTTCTTCATTATCATCTAATAAATAAGAATTCTAAAGGTTCCAAGATAATGCGACTTTGTAAGACAATTAGACAAAATTGAAAAAATAGCGTTACATAAGGCCAACAATATGTATAAAGTGAAGTTACCGTCATGTGTGGGTTATGACACTTTTCCTATTTCGACGCGGTTTCCTTTTTCTATCCTCTGCTATTTTCGTTGTGTCCAACATGAAAATCTTAAATAACGCCACGACCCACGCTGTTCCCAGCAAAGTCAGAACTCTGTTCACCTAACCTCAACACAACACAACTCGCTTTTATTTTAGCTGACTGCCGCTCCGCATTATTGTGCCTTTCGCACGTTTTCCTAGGGTTTCCTTGAAATTTCCTTTTGTGTTTGTTCACGCCATAATGAGAAAGAGAAACAAGGGGAAAAGTTTCACCGCAACAAAATAAAACAAGAGAAAGAAGATAAAGAGAAGAATGGCGAAATGGTGGTTGATAGGAAGACAATGTGAACAAAGAGAGATGAAAAGTGGTTTCACCTTGACAAAGGTCAGTTTAGTTCAAAAAGTTGTAGCTACCGACAACCGTTTACTACATGTAAGTAACAACATTAGCAACAGTGGCAGCGGCAACATAGATACATTCTTCAGAATCCAGATCCAGATAATCACCCAGAATCCCCTGCGCCTCCTCCATGTTATTTACTTTGTGCCAAGGTAGCAGAAATAAAAAGCTCACAGGCAGATGCGACACAAAGGTACGAATGAACAATGCATCTGTCTTACCTAACCTTACATACATATTTATCTGCTTACTTTCACCTATTTCAGCTACAATAACAAGATTAGCTTTATCTAGTTTCAAGGTGCATCTACAATCTCCAGTCCATCCACCAAGTCCACGAACGGAACACAACACAAACACAAGACAAGTTGAGACGAGAAAAAAACTGTTACAAAACATCGAGGCTTATCTTAAGATTTTAGGGTCGAGTTTCGGGATCTCGCATTATTTTCATTAAAAACACAACCGCATTTTTTCCCTCTTTACTGCAGAGGAATCCCAAGTCAAATAAATTGCAACAATTACTCTTATTAGTCTCTTACATTGGAAAATATTGTAAGTTTTAAAGTCGAAGACGATAGCTTGTGGAGCTGGACTCTCGTTACATAGTTCTGAGTCATGTAACGTAACCATCACTAAATCAACCGTTTGTCCCTTCCGTCTAATTTAATCCACTGTGCTTATCTAACCTAATGCTAATACTACTAATACTGTTGCATGCATTACTCTTGCTACATATTTTACATATGAATGTACATCTTGTGAGAGTGAAGACCGGAGACGCAGACCAACCTTTAATTAGAAAGTCTAAAATGCTGGAACTAGGAGAATTTGGATCGACTGACATCGTCCAGCAACTACACGTTTACAATGCCTTTGTTAATGTAACTGGGCACGACTCTGGTAACCCCTCAACGCCCATCGCCCACCTACACAATCTACGCTTGACTCGAGAAACAAGCCATTATTTAATAGGACAGGTGGACACAAGTGGACTTTTACCAAAGGATTTTACTTTTACTTTCACGCTTTGTTTCTCTTAAAAACGTGTTATATTCTACAATATTACACTTGACCTCTGCCTGACTAGAAAAAGCTTCGGATTTCAACGAAATGGAAATGAAAGCTCTTCGCAGCTGGAACCTACAACCGTTTTTAGGTACTTAATTAGTACTTACATTATAATAATGAATGAACGAGTATTTGTTTCTCCTATTTGTAAATATCTGTATGAATTCCAAGAATAACGTTTTTCATTTCATTTTCATCTTCTCGCTAGACTTAATTAAAGTTAGGCCTAATTAATTAGGTTAATTTTGAGATTACTTAGCAGTAGGTCGTCCTGGTGTTGGTGGTGGTGCTGCCGTTGCGCACCACGCGGTGACTCGTGCCGTGCTGCGTGAGACAAGCGTAGAGGCTCACCTTGCGATGTTGGTTGTCGGAGGAGGGCGAGATAAGATTGTTGTTAAAGAGTGGCGTCGTCAAAGCTCCCAGATCCGGTTGGCTGGTGCCCCCCTGCAGAACCTCGGTGGTGCCGTTCCCATTGTTGTTGTTCGCGTAGTGGTGAACGTGGTGATGGTGGACGTGGTGATGATTGTGTGAGCTGGACGAAGACATTCGATGGCTGTCCAGCTTCAGTCCGTTTGGGTGATACGTCAGTGGAATCATCCGGTCGTCGAGACCGTGCTGATGGGGATTCAGCCGGGGGTGGTGCTGATGATAAGTGTTGTGTGCTGGATAATGGTGCAGATGATTGTGGTGGTGGTGGTGGTCCGAACCCTTGTCATCGCCTGATAACAAAACAAAAAAAATTACATTATGACATAACATAACAACAATCCCAAACATTTACTTTATGCACGGGTTTCCAAATTACGTAACAAAATTGAATATTACATCAGTACAGTCAGATTTCCTTTGTTAAATAAAGCAAATTGCCGTCAAAGACAGACTGATGACATTTCAAGTTTTCCTCTTGTCTCTCCGTACCTCCGGCGCTATACAGCTTTTTCGTATGATTTTCAAAACGAAAAGTGGGAGAAAGTCAAACATGGAATGAAAAATGGGACACAAAGGAAAAATGAAAAGGATTCTGTTTTCTGCTTTTGGTGTAGTCAGATACTACTAGGTTGAGTTGAGATATTTGACACTCAAAATGAAACAAGGTAGAGTGTTGACGTCGGTGACTGCTTGCCTCTCTCAGGCGTATTTAGTAAATTTCCAGAGAAGAGAACAGAAAGTTGGAAAGAGTGGAAAAGTTATCTTAATCGGGTTGGGTGCGTTCCTATGGGTTCAGTTTTATGGGTCACAGGAAAAAGTTGCGCAAGTCACCGATTTTTTTCGGACAAGGACACACTAGTAATTCACATCAACAATCTGTTCAGCTCAATTAACAAACTTCGTGGAACTTGGCTGGGGGAAAAATCCAATATCGTTCGTAATTTCATTTGAGTCGCCGATTTTTACACCTACCTGAACGAGATCTGGAGCAGCTTTGACTATGGAACTTGTTGCAATGGCGCAGCAGTGGCGGTGTCTCCTGATGAACTCCGCGGGCCAGCTCGGGTTGGCGCTTTTTACAGCAGCAGAAATTTTTCATGGTCTCCTGAATGTAATTGCGGAAGCGGCTGTTCATGAAGTAGTAGACGATTGGGTTAATCATCGCCGTCGACATGGCGAGAAAGTAGAAAGAAAGGTAAAGTGGCTGCGCCCAGGCCGTCCAGATTATATTGTTGTCCCAAAATGTGTAGATGAAGTAGCCGTGATAGGGTAACCAGCAAATAGCAAAGCTCAGCACCACAATGATAAACATTCGCACAACCTAGTGTAGACCAAAAAATATTTATAGAGATTTTTTTTGCAAACATTTTCCCAATATATTTTCAAAAATTGTGTTTATTTTTATGTTTATTTTAATTTATATTTTTATGGAGATACTACTTGTAAGGAAGTGTTAAATAGTGTTAGTGGTTAATAATTTAGTATACTTTTAAATACAAAAGGGGTAATCTAAGTGTTTTGCGTCAGCGTCAGGGTCATTCATTCTCTTCTATCTAATACTCTACTTCAGTAGTTACATAATACAATTCTAGGAAATGTAAGTCACCAGTTGCCACTATCATCATTGTATTTTGTGTGGTATTCCCAAGAAATTTCCACTTCTTCTCAAGGTATTGATCATGCGATAATCATACACGGGATGGTTATCATGGGAAATATGTTTTATTAGTACGATAAGATTAGCTTGCCGATGTCCAATTTGCCAGGTTTACTGGTGCGGTGAGTGAGCAGTCATTGGGTTCGCACCTATGTAATTTCCTAGAGATTTGAAAAATAATTGGAGCTATATTATTCAAACTCAAATCCCACTGTCTGTGATGTCGATTGGGTAACTCTGCTCTCAGAAAGCAAAATGTTGGAAAACGTCCCCAGAGGACTGGTAAAAGGCCATATACCAGTATAGACAATGGTAACTTGTGTAAGGTCACAGTAGCAGGAGAAACGGGAAGATTTGTCTCTGTTTTTATGGATACATTTAACTTCAAGTTCCCCAACTCAACGGCCCCGGTCGATAACTTCAGAACAAAATATGTGTATACCTAAAGTAAGATAAGTGATAAGATGGCTTGATATGGAGATCAATGAAAATGAAATACGTTCTGCTATACATCATTCACGCTCCCCTGCCTGCATTCCTGAGCAATAAAAATATATAAAAAGATAAACAATGAAAAAGAATGATCACCTAGCATGCATCATTCTTTCTTTATTCCTTTCTTAATCTCACCGCGGCAACAGTCGGATAAGATCAGGGTCTAGGTGATGTGAAGCGAGAGAAAATCCGTTGCATAACATAACGCAACTTCGCTTCTCTTTTCTACCTCATCTGACTTTCACTTATCAATGAACCTTTTTTATTCGATGGTCCTTTGTAACTATTCATCTCTGTACATTTTTGTGTTGTTTATTGCAATAAGGTACTACCTAAGTAAAATAAAATATTATCGCAAAGACAAAAAGTTTGGAAATAAAATTGGAAAGGTTTGTAGAGTACATTTGTTTCTTATCTTTTCATGCTAAGAAAACTTTCCCACGATTTTTTTTGTTTTATCCGCAAGAAAAATAAAGGGTACGTTTCGCAATGCACTCAGTGGCCATAAATAAACAACACAGGTAATAATATCAAGTGTTTTCTAAAACTTCACTTCAGTTTTCCTTTCGTTTCATTCCATCAAACCGAGATGTGAAAGTGAAATTGCATTTTTACCTTTTCTCTCTATGGAACTACTGAAAACCTTATTTCGTACCCTACTGTAACCGTGCAGAGTGAACTGAAGCCATTAATTTGATTTTTGAGTCCACTCGACTTTTGTGCTGGTTGTAAATTCCTGTGCCAGACATAAATACTACTAAGTAAGTATGTATCTATGAAAAATACATTCTAATATGTAGCAATATGTAAAACCTCTTTAATAAGCTTTCGAAATCGCGGAACAGATTTTATAATTTACTTGTTTAAAATTTAATTCAGCTCTGTTTGCGGGTGGTAGCTATTAAGTGGCTCACAATGAGGATTTAGAATACTCTCGAAGTCGCAGCGCCAACTCTCTATTTACAGACGACGGCTTTGCAGGGCTTAAGGCTTGATTGATTTTGTTTTTGCGATACAAAGAGCAATAGTCTCCATAATCCGTAGAATACTAATAAAAATAAATACGCAAAAGACAAAGGAATTCTATTTTGCTTCTCATTCTATCATGAATAGGTAAGGTACTTAGGTACAAGTACATAGGCAATTTTTACTGGAATACAAAAAGGAAGCCAATTGAAATCAATGTATTTCTTTCATTCTCTTTCTCCCTCTGTCAATATTTGCATATTTTATTCTATCACTGATTGAAACACCGAAATACATAACGGCGGAGGCCTTGGAGAAAATCTTTTGTTTCGATTTTGTCTGCCTTTTTGAGACAGACACGGGGACGTGGGATCTGCGATCTTATTCTCAAAGGTAAGAAAATGCGTAGATGGGGAAAGAAGAAAAAGCGCACCTTGGAGATTCGAGAAGACAGAGAAAAGAAGAAGGTAACAAGGAGGAGGAGAGAAAGAAAAGAAAAAAGTCATCTTCTCAACTTAGTGAGATGGAACAAGGCAAAGAGCGAGAGTGAAGAATGAACAATGAGCGAGAATGCGATGGATGAAGCAGGAAAAATGAATAAATAGATCCATACAATAACGCAAAATATCTTCACTTTCACTCTCCACTTTCTCCTTTCACTTTTGCAGAATGGAAATGGAGCAAGAAGAGGGGAAGAAAGGAAATCCAAAATTGCTTTTTCTTTGGGAAACAGCCATCATCATCTTATCATTATCATCATCATCATCTCGTCATGATCCACATCCCCATCCCATCATCATATTCATCACGAGTCACTTAAGAATTTTGCTGCTGCTGTTAAGAATCTTAGTCTAAGATATCCGGAGAAAAGACAAGACAAGGTAAAATGTGATGCAATGAAGCTCGATGATCATCATATGATTATCCCAATGATCGCTGTAGAATTCCATTGTGTATGTGCATGATAACTACCTACTTTTCAATTGCGCCACTGCCCTCCAACTTCATTTGCTTCCTCTTCTACTAAGTCTGTGTTTGACATGGATGGAAAGTTTCCATCCACGTAGAATTCAATTGTTTCTTCAGCCAAGTTCTAAGACCCTACTCTAGAAAAATTGTGGCTGTGGCTGTGGTGCGCAGTAGAAAGCTTTGTTTGAGAATGTGGAAATTTTTTCATTTCATTTCCTTTCTTGAGAAAGACTATGCCAAGGAAAAAGAGCAACACCTCAGCTTCCATCTTCCATTTCACAAATACATTCAGTTCCCTGCAGGCTGAAAGTCCCATCCATTTTCCAGGAAACCTTTGCATTGCACACAGCTCCGATTTTTCTCTCCTATTCTTTTTGCACTGAGTCAATAAAAATGAAAGACATTTTCTGTCGAAGAAAATTTCCATTTTTTCTCCTTCTTCCAGCATCACTGAAAAATTCAGACTTTCAGGGATCAAAATACTTAGAAAAAGACAGAGCTTTTGGAGCTTCGAATGAATCCATTACCCATCATCTGATCTTCCCCTTGTTATATCAAATACCGATAAGCATATTTTATCATATCATATTACTTCATGGGAGTTTCGGAGAAAGTAGAGAAAGTAATACGAGGAAGAAGAGGAAAGGAAAAGTCATAATTTAATAATGTCAGAGTGGATAACGAATGAAAATTTCATTACTCACCACAAACTGTTCCTTACATACTTACAGTGGAGACCAGGAGGAAGGACGTTTTGAAGAGAAAGGAGAATTGCAATTTGAATGAGTGCAGCGTAATAAAATAATTCTTTTGACTTTGAGTATTTACGAATTTGCTATCCAATTTTCCTTTTTTGTCCTGATGAAGAATGAAGTTTCATTCGAAAGCTCGAGAACAATAAATAAAAATCATGTTTTCCTCTAATATTTTCCAAAAATCACTTAATAATTCTTATCCAAGAAGAAAGGGTACTTTTCCTGTTACAGGAACTCCAAGGTCATTTGTGTGATCACGGACACAATCATCGTGATCTGAGCATGCTTCATTCTTTTCTGCTTGCTCAACTTTTAGGTACTTTTCCAGTCCAAAACGAATTTCTTTCTACCGGAAGAAAACAAATTAGGGGTAAATAACGGAATAAAAACGATTTGTTCGAGATTTCTAAGATTTCTAAAAAGTATTAGTAAAAGTTATGTAACAAGTTTTAAAACTATGCCAATCATCATGATCTACATTTTTTATTGAAATAAATATTTAAAAAACGCGGTGAAATGGGAAAAGTCTTAGAAATCGAGAGATTGGCTCTGAAGAATGTCTACGCTTTACTGGTCATTTCTTCTCTGTACTTATCGATCCGAATTAAATGTACATCAGCAAAAAATACTCACATCACATCACTTGATATTTTTTTGGGGTTAAACCTCCTTTTGGGAAGGATGCAAAAAAAATGTATTACATAAAAATGGAAATTTAGAAAGAAACAAATTTTTTCCATTGTTTGATCGCTCTAGCGAATAAAATAAAACACGCTGTGGTAGTAAAGTGGGAGGCTGAGGGAAAGCAGATGATCGGTTGTGACCTTGGGCAATGTGAGTGATTCCAAGGTAATTTTTGTAGGTGTCCATGACCCGGGTTCAGTGTTATTGCTTTCCTTGATCGTGGCACTTTTATCGACATTTCAAGAGAAGATGAAGGAAAGCATCGGATTTTTTCTTTCCTCCAAGGACTTTCTAGGAGAAAGGGAAATAAAAATAACTTTCTCCTTTATCTATCATGTCAACATTGATCCAACACGGATTGAGCGCGTGGCCACCAAATGGAAAACTGAAGCCACTGAATCTCGCTTCAGTCTTGCCCTTAAGATACTTAACGGAAAGTAAGCCTATGAAATCATTTGACAGGGAGGGGGAGGAATCCGCTGACTCTCCAACTATGCTTAAGAATTTTGTCTACAGTCTGGACAACAGAAACGAGTGTCACTTATCTGCAATCCTGCAGTCACGCAATTTCCAATCGGAAGAAGAAATCACTCCTTCTTGGCTTTTTATTTAAAGAAAATCCCACCAGCGACTTTGATGAAGAAAATCTGATTGGAGGAATGAAAAGGAATTGAAGAGCAGGACAAGAGCAGCGATTGTGTAAGTGATCGTGGGTATCGTAGCTCATTCGAACAAAGAAAGTGGCACATAACAAGGCTGACAAAGACAGAAACTGGAGAAAGGGGACTACCCACGTCGTTTGTTAAGATCTAAATAATGCCACAGGAATTGACTGTGATGTGGGTAAAAAATATGGGGAAATGAGAAAGGAAAGGAAAGCGGTGAAAACACTTGATCACTCACCATCACTACAAGCCAATTTATAATGCATCCCGGAGTAATTGACTTTTCCCGCAGGACTAATTTCAATCCTTCTCAATCGAACAAACCTCGACTTCGACTTTCTCCTTTTGTAACCACAAAACTAAGTCTTAGAGTGAAAAGTGGGAAACGAGCCGAGACTAACGAGAAAGAGAAACTTTCTCTTTTTCTTCACATTCGCCAGATTAGACGACTTGGGTTGATCCACAATGTAAACTTTCCTTTCACGAGTGAGTAGGTACAGACACACATACTGATGGAAGTGAAAGTGAACTGAATTGAACTGAATGACTGCGTAAAAGCAGTGATTTGTTTCATTCTCGGTTTACCAATCCTCTTCAAAATTCCTTCAAGTCTGAATCTCAAGCTCTGCACAAATATTTTGCCGCATGTTTCAAGTGTGTAAGTGTGTAGGTAGGTAATACTTATGAGTAGAAGAAAAAGAGGCTTACAACTGTCATGTGTCACTGACAAGGTCGCCAAACTCTGCTCCATACTCTAATTTAGCCGAAAATATCCCAGTTTCTACTTCACGAATAACTACGCATCTTTTGTGATTTTGATACGATGTCGAAACAAAATCTACTCTTTTGGGCCTCGATTTGGAAAGCCTGGGAGAAAGTGGAAGCAACTCCCAGAGAAATATTTCTTGTTTCAAGAAAAAGCCAAGGATTTCGCGCGATTCTTTTATCAAAATCGTCTCCTTACAAAAAAAAAGGCTGAAAGGAAAATACTCTTTGGATACTTTCCCAAAAAAAAGAAAGATTTTTTCCCTATCTGACAGAAGAAGAAAATCGGCCTTTTCAAGATGTTTTTGCTTCTTTCTCAACGGAATCAAAATATCTTCAGGAATACCATTTTTCTTGAGGATTATCCTTCAGCGGGTACATATGTACATTTGTATCTACCAATGGAGGGAATCTCGGGGGTTCGAAGGAGGCAGCATGGTTGGAGTAGGGGATTGCACTTGAAAAGAAACTCGAGTTAACAGAAGTACGTATGTATCTCAATTCATTCATTTATTTACATTTACTCATGCAAGGTTACAGGATGCAAAAAAAATCAATAAAAATAACTATCATTTATCATTGAAACTAGTGAAAATCATCATAACCTCTTGTTATGTCATGCATACGAGAAAACCATTCAAACCAATTTGTTTCAATCTCCCTTCCAATAACCACTAGAAAAATAAAAAACACGGAAAGAAAGTGAAACTTCACAAATGCTGAGAAATGTGAAGCTTTTTGGGGGAACGCAACAAGAAAAATGCTTATCCACACAAAACGTTTTTTTGAAGAACTGGAAAATTGTATAAACCAGTCAAGTGAGAAACCCAAGAAAAAAGAAAAGTTTTACAATGGTTATGCATCCCCTTCTCAGCTCTAGTGACAGTGAAGTACATACGTACACTGCATGTTCACGTTCCCAAAAAAATCATGACGCTGCAAGTCTTTAAGGGGAAGCAAACAAATGTGACAAACGTTACAGAAAGTGACAAAAAATAAACGCACTCCATTGACATAAATCGTTATTTTTCCTCAAGAATATTTCACATATTTTTCTGCATAGTTGACACCGAGATTCCTTAGAGAGTCATCCATTGGAGTTGTGTAGAGATTTATTTATTATTCCTGCAGCCTTCAGCTTGCATCCATATTTTTTGCATACAACATGGGTATGGGTACTTGCATGAATTACTCTCCAATTTATTTCCCCAAAAATGAAAGCGACACGGGGCAACGAGGCGGAAAAAAACAATGAGCCATGGCCGTGAGCGGAGCTAAAGCTGTAAGAAGCCTAACAAAAAATGTTTTTTCTTCACTCTTTGTTCTTCCACCATTGTTAAATTAAGCCTGTCGAGCGTTCTATCTCGTTAAGAACAATTTTGTTCTTTGCTGTTGCTTTTAATTTCATTTTTTTCTCGAAAAGATTTTGTACTGAGCTAAAAAAATATGTTGATAAGAGACGACAACAAAGATCAAATACAAATAGAAATCCTTGGCAGAGAAAAAAGGAGAAGTGGAAGGATGCAGACTAAAAGAAGCTTGATACTCTTGCAGCAGCAGCAACACGTTTGAAAAGGGAAGTTGGGAAGATTAAGATGAAGATAAAATGAGGTATCAAAGATAATGTCGACTTGTCGAGAGTGTCGACAATGTTTATATTTTAAAACGCTTCCGCTCATAAAAATTCGAACAAGGAAAAGCAGCAGAGCACATCTCTCCTTTTCATCCTCTTTTTCCACTTGGATGGATAAAACTCTCCATTTTTCACTCTTTTTCTACCCTTTTCTTGTCTTACTAAAAAAAGTTTTTTTCAAATAAAAAAGGAAAATTTGGGAAAGTGAGAAAGGAGGGGAAGAAAAAAACTAAGGATGCATTTTACTTTCACTTTGCTCGGTTTGCTTAAGTGATTTAAGTATGCGTGTCGCTTCTCAATTTAACTCGACTCTCTCCACGAGCTCCTTTTATCTCATCTTTTCGTACATCCTCTCGTCCCTTCTCTGTTACTCGAGAGAAGAAAAAATCACTTTTGGTGTAATTTATGTCTGTTGGCTTGTTAGCAGCGCATGAAAAAAAATGAGCGGAGTGAAAGGAGTGAAGTCGAAATCATGTTCGACAAGACAGACGAAAAAATGAAGTGAGTGAAGCTCAACTCACCCAACTCAAATTCAACACATCTCAGTCTGACTCGTGAAGGAAGAGGGCAGAGTAAAATAAATCCCGGTTTTTATAAGAAGATGAAAAGAAAGCTCCTCTTTTTATTTAACTTGTCACCGTCGGTCGACGAAGAAGCGAGACATTTTCTTCGAAAAAATTGTCTGTCTAAAATTATATGACTTTCTTTACTTCCCTTTCAACTTTCACTCTGTGGTGGCGGTGACTCGATTTCGCCTGGCTTAAACTTTTTACAAAAGAAGACAACGAAATAACTTCACTGCATTTTTCTCGTGCGCTTCTTTGTAACGTGATGTTGGAAAAATGAGTGAGACTCTAATGCGGAAATGGAACGTGAGGAGGTTTCTGTAGTGTGTTTTTGCTCCATGTCCTCCACAAAGATCATCATGATGAGATGAGTAAAATGATATTGAGACGTACTTTACTTTTCTGCAATGTTCTCAAAAACAAGTTTTTCCTCCTTTGGTGTTTTCTTATGTTACCTCAAAATGAAAGTTTTGATTTCATTTCATTGACTGTATAGAGTTCAGTGAATGAGTTTTTTCTCAACATGACTAAGATTGATGACTTTTGCACAGAATTTTTGTCAAAAATTCTTCTTTTTCGAAACTAGAAAGTTTTATTCTAAGCCGATTTTCGTTTTCTATTGGAACTATCTTAGAAGAACCCTTGACCTTTTTCATCCTCTGTGCGGCTTATTTTTTTCTTGACAAAAGTAAAAGTCTGATTTTGAAGCGTGTCAAGTCAGAGTATTTAGAATGGAACGAAAAAGATGAGTTGGTGAGAGAAATGACATGATACTGTAAAGATGTGCGAAATATGAGAATATGTTTTTGAGAATGGATTTGATTTGATAGTTGGAACATTGAGTGACAATCACATTTGCAGCTCAAAGCAGAAGAAGGAATTTACCATTTTCTCTACCTTTCTTTTGGAAATCATTGAGTTCCGCTGGCGTTCGGTGACTTCGCCGATGTGCGTGTGACCCCAGAGTTCCCAGGACATGCTGCCGTAGCAAATGGCCAGAGCAGTCATTGGAATCACGTACGTAATCACGAGCAAGCAGACATTGTACCTAATCACAGAGAAATTATTTATTTGAGCTTCTTTGTAAAAGTTATAAATGATTAATTATATTTAATTAGTGACTTAATGTGGTTTCTAGAGTGACTTACGATAAGTCGTAAACTGATTCATCTGGTGTTTTCCCATCGGGCCAGAGCATAACGCAGGAGTGATGGACAGTATCATTGCCACCGTGAGTCAAAGTTTTTGAGTAGAAGAGGGCTGGCGAAGCGATAAAAGCGCTCGAGATCCAAATGGCGAAAATGACTTTCCACGCGGACCGCTTTTTCATTCGGGGCTCCAGGGGACGCATTACAGCGATCCATCTTCGTAACAAAGATACACAGAAAGAAGAGAAAGTTTCTCATTAGGTCAGCTAGTTAATTATGGTAATTAATTGATTACCACAGAAAGTGCCTACAGTACCTATTTATGATTTTACATAAGTTTTCTCAGTTTCCAGGTCAATGCCAAGCAATCTGACCTAGGCTGCTAAAATCGTTGATCTACTCATGCAAGTAGGTAAAGTCACACTGACATTTTCACATTAACGTTGACTTCCTAAATACAATCTAAGAGGCTTATCGGCCCACTTCCACATGTCTTGCAAAACGATAATACGATTATCGACGAAATTGGGTCAGTGCAATGGTTTCTTGTCTGTGAGAGAGAAAGGAATAGACATCAAAGACATTCTTCTTTTCTCTTCCTGGTTACAATCTCCTAACGTTTACACAATTTAAGAAAGAACAAAGACGTGCTTTAAGATGGCTTCCGGCTCTAAAACTTATTTTGACCTCTAACATGAAAGCGTCTCTGTGTGTACATATGTGTGCATCTTTGGCAGCTGACAAACGGCGAGCTTTTCTCTCTCAGCTCAGCTGACTTTCAGCTTTCACTCATTTTCACTGATATTGTTCTGTGGCAGAGGAGGCCTGACAGTTTCATTTCCTTTTTAGCTCGCTTTTCTCCACAATAATGAATAACCCCATTTCCCATTAATTACCTACTACAAGCAAAACCCATCCATTTACTTCACTTTGTCGAGTCATTTTGCAAGGTCCCTCCTAATCACCACATCTCTTTTCATCTGCTCTCACTCCGTTCCTCTCCGTCTCTCACTCACTCGTCTCCGCCCATCCCTGACTAGCTATTAATGTGAAAATTGACGGTCTGCCTCTTTATTTTATTCGATTTCCCACTCCGCAGACTCCTTTCTTTTCCCTGCCTTTCTTCCTCCGTAACTCGCCTTTCCTTATGTAAACGTAAATAGTGATTAAGTAGAAAACGCTATTATTTTCGTTACATCCCAATCCTCGCTATTGCCATTATCGTGATCAAATTTCTGCCCTCTCATTTCAATGTAGCAGTGTATATGATGTGATGTGTCTACTCCAAACTACTAAAACTCGACAGATTTAAAGTGAAATAGAGCGAACTGAAGTGAAAAGAGCTGCTACTTACGAAAAATAAGTTGTCGGGAATAGGTAAGTAAGTACAAGTATGAAGTGAAAGTAAGTGAAAGTATGAGGAATGAACACCACCTCTTTCCCTTCTATTCTCAATGAGAAGTTACGCTCTTAAATAAATTGAATGGACTTGATGATCATCTAAACGTGTTTGCATGTATACGATGTAGAAACAGCGCACCGCAAGAGTCACTTGACTCAGGACTCCTGAGTCAAGTTACACTTTCCACTTTTACTCTTTCCAGTACAATTAAGTGACTTAAAGTCGAGTGAAATCAAGTGGAGCATGTTGAAACAAAATCATGATTAATAACAGGCTTTTCTAAATAGCGACTATCAGCAGACGAGGTCATGAGACAGGTGCCATTTTTTCTGTCTCGTTTTCTCTCTGCATTTCCATCTCCTGAGTTTCCAATTATTTTATGTGGCCTCCCTACCAGATTTCGTTCAATCAAACCCATCCGAGCTGAAACTGCTTCACTTAATTATTCCTAAGCCTTTAACAATACCAATTAGTTGGAGTTATGTAATTAATGTATAAAATGTTTTGAAAATCGCTTGAGTTGTATCTTTGACATTTTGAGGAATTCTACTACTGACACAAATTGGCATACAATGCACTGCACCTACTAATTTTCACTTGTCCTTGTGATGTCGAATTGACTCCTGCTCTGGTATTAAATCTTCATGCTACCCACCCCTTTTAATTAAATTATTTACTTTGCTTGGACAAAAAGAAAATGTTCTCTAAATCTTGCACAAGTTTATTACTCACAAACAAGTTACGTTTACTAACCTGTCAATTGAAATGGCCATCATGGTAAAGACGCATGAGGCGACGGTGAAATTCGCCACAAAGTTGTTGACCACACATAAAATCTCTCCGAATATCCAGTCGCTGCATAAACAACAAAACAGATGTCATTAATTAAGAATGTTTTTGTAAGTCAGCAGGCAAATAACCCCATTAATTAAATGCCAGTTTAATATGTAATTTAATTAACTAGATTGTTTGTTAAGAGAAAAGCCTTACCGACGGAGCATATAGAAGAAATTAGGGGCTCCATTCAGGATCGCCATGGTGAGGTCAGCGACGGATAAATTGAGTAGGAAGTAATTGGTCACCGTGCGCATCCTTCTGTGAGCTGTAATCATACATTAGCCACAAAACATAAATTTTTTATGGGTTTCTTCATGTTATTTCACTGTAGCAAGCCACCCCATAATTATATTGTATATCATTTCTTTCATATCAATGTAATGTATCCACAAGCAAAAAACGGACTTCATAATAAATGTTCTACGTAAAGGCTACACATGAGAGAGTAACGTAGCGTAACGAGTGTGGTCATGGTATCATTACAATCACGTGCACAGAAGCTGAGCCTTGGCCTCAGCTGTTTTTGTTACAATTCGAGGAAAAAAGTCAAGTTCACTGTGAAAATTCCTAAGAGGATTATCGGAGAAAATTGGAGGTTTTCCATGTTCCATGCCGACTGAAATATGAGAAATCACTCGACAGGACACATCTCATCTAATCTCACTCTTTCTCGTCCCACTGAGGACTAGCGGAAAGGAAAAAGATTATCGGGTGGCCACATTAATATTTGAGTTTCCAGCCGAGAGCATGTTATCTGATGACATGGATGAAGCATTTGCTTGTCTGGATGTCGGATCTCAAATTTGTTCATTTCAAGTGATGACAAAATGTTTGCTGAAGCCACGGAAACACAATGAAGCGAAAATGTGATCTATTGGGTGGGAGTTGACACCCACCAATCCCGAATGTCACTTTAGATAGTTTTAGGTATGTTATGAAACAAAGGAAAGCAAAGCTTATCAAGTGATGTGATGTGATCCGCGAGATTCAATCAGCGGAAACTGGAATCTAATTGGATTCATTTTGATTTCAACAGTCATTCCCTCCAGCTCCGCTAAAAAGGGAAAATCTGGCGAAATCGTAGAAATTCATTTAATGCCTATCCACAAAATCCACTCATTTTATACAAAATGTGCTTTGTCAAAGCATGTGGTCACGTTTTCATTATACTCAATGCACACTCGAGAATGAAACCATTTCCTTTGTACACGAGTGACAAGCATGTGTCTATTTCTGCTGGTGTCATGTCATTCAAGGAGAGTTGTATAACAAAGTTAAAAATGAAGGCTTTATGCAAAGTATCGTTTTTACAATAGTTCTCAATTACTACCACATTGTATTTAGCTGCTGGAGCGGAAATTTAAACTAATTGAAATTATTTTTTTACCAAAATACAGGAAAGAATTTTTTTGGTTTTAGGTATAAACATCCACCTACTCCCAAAATATCTGACGCAGTTTTTTTAAAGTGAGGTGAATTCAACTACGCAGTTGATTTTTAGGCCCCTTCTTTCAAATCCTTTGTTTTATTCAGAGTCTTTCATTGTGCATTGTCATCGGATTGATAAGCTCATCATATCTGTAGCTACATAGTACATGCGCAATATAGTGGGTACTTTATGCTTTTGTCCTTAATGCGTAGGTCCACAAAAGAAAATCGACAAAAGGGAAAAAGGTGGACGAGGACACTGAAATGAAAAGAGTTCTTCGTATTAGCCACAATAATCATAAAATATTTTCTGGCTCACATCATTTCACTGACAAGTAATCAAAGAAAGGATTTGGAAAGTGGAAAAACAACCGTGGCCCACTTCCAGACAATCTTCTCCGCCTCTTCCATTAAATTCCTACTTTCATTTTTTGTTTCGTAGAGAGACAAAACAAAAACGTTTCTTTTCTCTTCTGTTGTTGTTGTGTCAATTTGTTGGCCCATAACATTTTATTTGTATGGGTGAAGCAAAATGGAAGAGGGCTGAACAGGTAGTAATAACAAAATTATAATAATGAAAAGCACAACAAAGTTAATTAGCCATTACATTATGATTAATTAATATCATTATTAATTTTTAACTTTTAAAAACAATGTTTTAAAACACTCATACCATACCTACCCCGACTGAAGTTTTACTAACTAAATTTGTATTTTCATTCTCGTTGAAATGATTGGCTAGATAAATTTATTATTAAAAGGTTAATTTGGCAGTAGCTGTTTAAAGTTTAAAAGTGATTTGTCTAGGGACGGATATTCATTTTCATTTCTCTTTCTACTTCCTACGATATAACATTTACCCAGAAAGAAAACGTCGCAGAACGGAATCAGAGTAATTTTCTGTGTAAAATCCATTCCGAGCAAATAATTTGATTTCTGGTTTTGTTTGCATGTCTGTTGTGGAGCAAACGAAACCGCCAACCGCTGCTGCTAATATATACCTATATTATATAGTAGTTCAGTGGAAAAGGCGGAAGAAATAAAAACATTTTGTATTTCATCAAGTTTGATTTAAATGGGTGTTTCAATCTACTCTGAAACTGAAACGGAATTTAATTCAATTAAAATGACACAACTGATCAAAGACCTCTTTATTTTGTTTCGGTGAAAGCTGAAAGCTCTTCCGTGTTGCAACAAACAGTTACCTAGTATCAACTCAATGCACTTATCTCTAGTTCCATTTTATCTATAGTACGTACGTATAATACCGTTATGCCAAAAGTGTAACGACCATCCACATTTGATTTAACTTTTCCGCTAGATCAATATTTGATTTAGATTTTTGCTGGAACATTTCAATTCTTAAAGGTAGCTTTTCCCTGTAATTTTTCTATACAAACCCTTTAGAATTGAAATTGAGTAATCATATTTTTAGCTCATTGAATGACTAACGATATGTCAACTTATCCTGAGTACATACTCATGTCAAGCAGTCACTTGTCTTGTCCCAATCACTTTTTCTCTCGCTACACCGTTTCCAAAGTTTTTTTCTTCTAGAAATGAAATTGGATAAGCAAAATATGTTTGTAGGAGTTTCATGGATCACTGTACATTTTTTCATCCAGGTACATCAATACTCAAAATATTCTTTCATCTTGATAATCAAATGAATAGAGAAAAATATCAAGAATCCAGAAATGTTGTGTCACAAACGGAGAAAAATTATTAAATCATTGTAAAAGCTGGCACGTGTTCTTATGGCACTTTTAGTCCCTCAAAAGCTTTCGCTTTCACCTTTCGCGTGAGAACTCTCAGTCTCGATGACCCTCAACCGTATTTTTGGAAATGACTGTTTTCGACTGCTGGCATGATATTATACGATTTCATAAATCAAGTCAAGTCTAGCCTTGTCTGATTCATCCGTTTCCGTTTAAAACTTATACGATTCCTTGAACTCAGATCCTGCTTTATGTAAGTTTAAGACGGTTTTCTTTTCATTTCAATTTCAAGGTATTGTATAAAAAGGAAACCAAAATCTAACCTGGAAAACATAAACAGAAATACTTTCTCCACCCTGAACTGGAACTCTGTACACGTTTTTTGGATTCCACGACCTCATCTCTTTTTGAAATTGAGCCACGATGAGCGTGCCCAGAATGGGAAATTTTTCTTGGTAGTATAAAAGCATATTTATTACATACCTGATTGAAATGGAATGTTCATGGCTTCATTGAATTTAGGTTTTGCTCATTCGTTTCTGTTCAATTCACTCACTAATTTTTTACTGAAAAAAATAATATTGACATTCCGAATCGGGTGGAGTGGAGTTATTTCTTATTTCCAATTAAAGTTGTGTACATTTTCTCCGATCTATATCGAAACTAGTAATAAAAATGAAAGTTGGCCGTGGCCGTTGTTAATGCTCATTCCGTGACTCGTGTTTATGTGAAACTTCCATAAGACCACTTCTGCTTGCTTCATTTCATTTCATCACATTGCCACTTACACAACCACCGTCAAAAACGACAACTCCTTTTTCCAATTTTTTATTACTTAGAGTAATAAGCAAGCATTTTTCGCGTGTTCACAAGTATTTTTTCATGAACTGCTCATTTCCAATATTAAAGAGTCCATATCCATGAGACAAAGATTTTACGTCGAGTTTATCACAATTTTAGATTTTTTGTTTCATCACGTACGTTACGCTACGTTACTTTTACGTAAACTTACTTTTACCCTAAAAGAGAAAGTACTAAAAATCGATTTGAGAATTGAGTTTGACTTACCCAAGACGATCCAGATGACGAGCGTGTTTCCAAGCACGGCGACGGAGAGCATGAAGGAAAAGAGGAAGATCCAAACGATGTCTAACGTTGAGTAATCTTGAAAAGCCATTTTTTAATGTTTTTTTTTATATTCGGCCGAAAACTATTTGAAAGCTCACAAAAACACTTAGTTCACTCCGTAAACAGTTGTCAGTCAAGATGATAATTCTCGTGCACTTTGTACAATAATGATTATAATAATTAATAATTTTTAATTAGTGGAAATGGGAAATATTTCACGTTAAGTGTCACGTTCGATTTCAGTAAGCAAGCAGAAAGTTAAGCGGATGACAGGACTAGAATTTCACTTTTCCCTTTTCTAAACTTCTTTTTGTAGGTAATTAATCTTCTTTAAGTTTTAGGCCAACCGCCGCCGCCGTATTTTAATATCATCAAAGTTAAACACTTACTTTATTCTCCCACCACTGGAGTCTAATTAATTAATTAATTAAAATGATTTTATTATTACAAATATCAGATTCACGTGAAAGCCTGTCTGTGCGGTTATTCAAGTTTTGGAGGAGGTCATGGAGTTCAGAAGAATTATGAGTCTATTTAATGTGGCTGGAGGTACTTAATGATATGAAATTTTTATTCACCAAAATGAAAAGTTTCCGGGCTGTTCTGCAATTTAAAGTTGGCTATCGTCATACCTTCACCAGCTGACTAGAATGGAAGTTGTTTGCTTTCACTTTTAAATGTCAATGGTGATTTGCCTGAAGCTGCTCTTTTGAGACGATGAAAATGACGATGAAAAGGTTTTGAAGAAATCAAAAGCTTTTCACAAATTTCCAAGGAGCGGGATGAGATTCTTGGTGGAAACTGAATATTTTAAGGAAATTTGAGTAGTCACAGTGAGAGTCACAGATCTAGTCATTGTCATCTCTAAGTTAACAGTGAGTGATCAGGATAATGTTCATCCAACTAAACTGGGCCAGCAAGTAACAAATAACCAACGTTTTGTATAATAATCAAGTCTTTGCACAGGGGGGGATTTTCTTCACTCGTTTATTTATTCTGTTCCAATCCAATAAATTCCAGTATGTCCACATTAATTACTTTGCTTAAACTTGGCGAAAACTTTTTTGTGCAGGCTTTTGTTTCAAAATTTATTTTCTTTGGAGTTCTTAAGTTTCGTTTTTATGAACGCTTTCTCTTGAATGTATCTTTTTGCTGAGCCAACTTTCACTTCAATGCAAATTCTCAAAGTAATTTTCCACTGTTTGTAGTTTCATTAAGCTCAGGCTTCTCGTTCAAGGTTTATTATAGAATCAAATCAAATAAAATTCTGTTCTTTACTCAGGTCTTTTGTGGGCAGTAGGGGTGGACAGTAGTAGAGTTGATGACGCACGTTTTGTTTGCTTCCATCAGCTGCTTTCTCTTTGTTGTGGAGATTTGTCACTCAGAAGCAACAAGTCATCAGCGGTGGTGTCGCAGTCAGAATTTGATTCCGTCGGTTAAAAGTTATGTGGAGAGAAAGGTTTCCTTTACTTTCATAATATTCAGTATAGTAGAAAGACTGTTCCTTTTGAGATATTTTAAGACTTGAGATATCCCACAACAATGGAGAATCGAGAAGCTTGTCAAACTTTTTTATAATTGCCCCTTCTCTTTGATGATGAAGAGAAATTTATGATTGAGGAACGAACAGCGATGAATAAAAGACAGCATTCAAGAGGATATAGAGTTCGCTTCGCTGTATCCACATCGACATTCACTTCCACATCCGCTGAGATTTCCTGAGAATCCACTTTCCCTTTTAACTTTCTCTTCTAAAGGGAAAAGGGGAAAGTTGAGTGAAAGGTTGTTTTGTGGAAATTGGAGGTTTCAAGCTTGAGCTGCACCGCTGTATCCGAAACGTGCGTTAATAAAAATATTTTTATTATTAGGCAGATTACTAAAAACTTGTAGAAAATAAAATCTCTACTCTTCTCTGATCAGGTAATAAAACCAGGTGCTCGGGACTGCTTCTGTGGAAAATGTTGGAATGAGCGAGTGGGTTGGTTCTATCTGTTGAGTTTTTAGGGTTTCAATAGAAAGAACAAGAAAAATAAAATTCTTTTATTCTCGATTCTTTGGACCTCTTTCAATCAAAGCGCATTAATTTTCTTTACAGGTCGCAATCTCATCTCTTAGATTTCTTTTTCTCCTACTTCCGTTCCAGTTCATTTTCATCGTGGGTGGTTCCTTTTCTTCGTGGAGACAAAGGAAAAATGGCGTTCTCATTTAATTAATTCACTGTCTTGCGCAACTCACCAAAGTTTTGTGTGTTTTCTTTTGTTAGACCAGAAAACGGGGACAGAAAGAGTCACGAAAACTAAACCTCATATCACGTAGACGTGTAACATTTTCAGAGTGACAACAGCCACAACAACAAAAACAACCACAAGAGGACCGAGGAGCATCTGCACGAAGGACGTGCTTCATTTGCATTCTTTACGTATTTTGGTTATGTTTCTGATTCTCATAATATTATGATGCAGATAAAGATAATTTTATGAGAGTTTACTATTACCGTGATGCACCAACTTCGACTTTTCCGTTATCGCGTTTATTATTTAAATCAAATTCCGAAACAAACACGAGAATGTGCCCTTGAAATTATGTTCGAGAGGGTGTTGCGCGATATTGTGCTGTCACTTTATTTATTCAGATTTAGCTAAGCGAAAGCAAAACGGGTGAACTTCCCATTATAGCCTTTTTCCAAACTTTAAACAAAGTGTGTCAAAACGTGAAACGTGTGCAAACTGATCGCTTGTTTTGTCCTCCTCCAGTCAGTCCATTTCTTTGTTTCATAGTTTCACCGATCTGAAAGTCAAACAAAAAAAGGAAATCAAAAGGTGAGACAATAATGTCATTCTAGCGTTTATGTCATGTTGCAATAATTATGACTACCAAAAATATATTTGTAGCAGATAACTGCCGATTATCGTTGTCTTTCTATATGATCATGAACACTTGGTAAGCTTATCGCAAAATTCTACGCTTCGCTCTGGAAAGTTCTTTGTGAAATATGTATAAATAGATATGGCGACATTGTTTTCTAAATTCCTATGATTATTGATTAAAAATGGCGTAAGTGAGTAACGCGAAAGTTTATCAAATGAAGGGTTGAACATGTGGTGAAATTGAAAGAGCAAAAGAAATCAATAGTGAAATCAGGTGACCTTTCATATCACCTCACTGCACAAGCCATTTATTTTGGTGCCTCTGACACCAACACTTCAGTCAACTCAATGCATTAAAAATCATCCCTTACATAATTTACAGACCACGTACAACTCCCCTTAGCTATTTCCGAAAACATATTTTCAACTAAAATTTTAGTGTCAGAGTGAAAAGCATGCGATAAAGTGGGAGTAGGTAAGTTTCCCCAGGAAAGCTACAAAATCCGCTACAAACCAATCCAAACATGAATAGAACTTCATTAATACACAATTTTCATCTTTTTCCAATTCAGCTGAGACCAGAGTGGAACGAGACGAATGGCATGAGGTGAAATAAAAGGCACTCAATGAAATGGAAGAATGGGGCAGTAGTCAACACGCATAGATCTAAGGCTAGCTAATAAACATTGTTTGAAGCTGAACGTTAGTTTCTACTGAATACGTGGATAAAAATAATGTCGATGTTCAACGTTGTATAGTGAATGTAATATAATTTTAACGAAGGCAGAGACTTAAATTTGCATGATTTCCATCACGGAAAATCTGAGAAACCCAGTGAATGAAACAGTTTGCATTGTGCATATCAGTAAAATATAACCGGGCTGATTTTGACTTGTGAAGTAACTGAATCGAAAAGTGATTTTCCATTCAAAACAACATTCGGCATAATGAGAGAAAAGGAGAAATTATTCATCGCGCTGTTCGTTATTGCTCGCTGTCCTCACTTCAGTTTGCTTTTAGTTCCAGTCAGAAGTGCATATTATGGTGATTATTATCGTGTCGGATGACGCATGTCAAAAAGTAGTCAATCCAACTTGTGTTGTGTAAACATCAACACTTATCTTCTGTCTTAAGTGCTTTGTCTTGCTTAGTTAGTTACAAGCAAAGTAAAACATCATAATAGGAATAACGTAGTGTAGACTCTGGAAATGAGAATCACTCGAATTCTGGGAAGCGGCTATTGTTTCATTTTTTGGGACAAGTAGGGTCAAGTGCACGAAAGTAAATAATGGCAAGGAAGGGAAAATCAGATCAACAAAAAACTCGAACACGAGTCCAGGCCAATGGGAACGCAAACAAAATTGATGTTTTGCCAGCAACTGATTGGAAAGTTGGCGAAACTTTCCACCGTTTTTTTTTGTTCGCCAAGAAAATGGTGAAAATTCTATTTTTCTCTGAGGGTTGCAATTCAACGATTATGATGTGAACTGATGAGACGTGATCGTGGGTGTGAAATAAACAGTTCTTATTATAATGACACGTCAAAACATGACCAAAGTTCGTGATATTTTGTTTTTCAAAAAACTGTTGCTGTCCATCTTGGAGTGTTTTTGTCCTATTAATCGATGGATTTGGTCTACTTGCTTTATTTTATTCAGTTCATCATCATTATTAATATGCTTGATCAGGCAGAAAAATCACTTCAACTCAACACGTCGTGCTCCTCTCGCCTGAACAAAAATTCTCTAAAAAATACTTCAGTCTCCTTTAGTCTGAAGCTCCTTGGATGGCACAATTTGCATTATTTTATTCAAATCAGGCTTAAACATGAATTATTGTTAATGTGGACAAAAAA
Source organism: Cyphoderus albinus (assembly GCA_021029165.1). NCBI lineage: Eukaryota > Metazoa > Arthropoda > Collembola > Entomobryomorpha > Paronellidae > Cyphoderus > Cyphoderus albinus. The sequence goes on from VYYJ01000230.1 coordinate 62,174, forward strand.
TATGTTTTATGGGCATAATACATTATAATTTGTATTTTTCATGTCTGCTGAATAAAAACTGCTTTTTAAACGTTTTCTCCCTAAATAAACATTCTGTTCTCATTTCTTTGCTCTTTATCTTTTTCCTTAGTCCGTTGGGAACTGAGTAACAAAAGTACATACATTTCTTCCCATTGCTGAAAACATTTTTTCCCTTCTTGCTTCTACTGAGACTTGAACCTGATGTTTGGTGAAGACAATGCTCTTGCTTTGATGACGTCTGCATTATGCATAAAGTTAGAGCGAATGGGTAGGGAAAAGGAGAAATTTTCAATCTCTCATCTTTGTCTTGTTTACCATGTTTCCAGCTGGAGAGAGAAAACGCAACTTCTTCAAATTTTGCATGCATAAATTTTAATATCGACAGGAGAATGGAAAAGACAGCATAAAACATGAACTACCTAAGTAGCATCTAGTAACCAAAATTCTCAGAGATTTTATCTTCAGCTTCTACTAGACACAAGAAGACACACTTTTCCAACAATTTCTCGACTCACTCACGTCCGACTCTGCTTGTAAAATAAGATATGTTTGCGTTGTGACATTGTGCCCACAGCTTTGCCTTATCTTTCAGGACAAATGTCACTTCACAACTTTGCTCTACTCTCTGCTAAGATAATAAAAAAGTAGTTTTTCGTTTACTAAAAGCCTGTCTATGAGAGAGCATTTGTACATACAAAATGTTAATCTCAGTGTCAGCGTCAGTTCCGTGAAAAGGTAAAAGTTTGCCTAGGCTCAGAAAGATCAGTTGAACACTCGAGTCTCAAGTGCTGCTTAGAATTTATGAGGTCATTCCAATGACACTAAAAGGAGAACCACACTACTACAATCTGCTAGTGAGAGGAGAGAAATGGGGTTTCAGATGAAATGAGATGAGATGGCACGATGCAAGCACAACTGTCAGTGGACACAAGAAAATTGCTTCTAGGTGGTAGATCCTCCTTAATTCTTGTTTCATAATTTTCACCTTCGACAAGAGTGAAAGCGGGAGGGAAGTATCATCGTTGTACCATCATTATCGCCATCTTCTTATTTACTTTAATTATAATTTATGAGTATTTTGATACATGGGCAGAGAAGAAAAGTCTAAAATGAGTGAAAATCTCTTCCTCGTCCATTTCCTCTGTCGCATTCCACTATGCAAACATTTTAAAATAATGTCCTCTAGTGGCATTATACAATGAATGTGTGTGGGCTCGGACTCTCAATTAATTGTAAGCAAATAAATTCCAAATGATATCACATAACATAAAAGTATCTCTTTGAGTTAATGTAATTCAGAAGACACTCCCCTCAGTTCCGTCAGTTCACAGACTAAAAGTGAAAGTAGTTAGAGCAAGAGAAGAAAACGGAGAAAAATATTCCTATTTCGAAGCACTCTTTAGTTATTTTAAACTAAAGATCATTTCGTGTATGTGTTCTGATGTTCCCTCAAAAGGAAAAGACCAAAAACGCAGTAATTGTGAGTAACTGTGTTTACTGAGGCATATTTCAGTATTTACTTTTGTAAGCTTTTTACTCAAAACTGTAGACAACTTGAAAACCAAAATATTACTTTTTACATAAGTATAGTGTGGGCTGCTCTTGTCTCTTAGCTGCGACATGATACGCGACTTTTCTCCGTCTCCAATTTTTAATACATAATTGCTGTAGCGTACAAAAGTGATAACTTTTTTATTACAGTTAGTTTCCGTCACATTTCGTCAGAGTGATACACATTTTACTAAGTCCTCCCACATTTATTCGTTAGCTTCGGTTTGTTTATTTTGGCTTGAATTGCCAGCAGTAGTGTAGCCACACTGTTAGCAGTTCAAGGTTTCTACTGACTTGACCAACTTTGAAATGAAATGAAATAGGCGAGGAATGTGAAAAATGTAGACTTTTGGATAGTAATATATGGAGAAAATGAAGTGGCGAGGACATCACATTCTTTTTATTGGCCATTGATGCTGCTACTCTGTAGCAACAAACTGTCCTGTGGTAGTGCGATATGGTGCTTTATGTAAGTCAAGTCAAGCACACGGACACAGAGAAGTGAAGAGATTATCTTAATAGAAAAGTGTCCAAGTGGAGTTAAGCCGGAAAAAGTAAGATGCAAACTGATGTAACATGTGGAAATGGAAGAAAGGAGAGAAATAAAGTTTCGTGAAGAGTGACTAAAATGAAGTGGAAAGACCCGGCGAGTTTTTCTTTGTGCTCATCCACCTTAGCATTTATGAGAGTGGAGGATGGAGGAAAAAGTGCACTTTTTATGTATGCGTCAGCCAATCCATCAGGAAAAGCTTTAACGCTCACTCGCTCTTATCCAATTCAATCCAATACTTTCCTGTTCAAACTTACCCATTGACTCTTTCAGACAGTCACAGTCACATACTTTCACAGTGTGACTATATTTCTCAACAACAGCAAGGCAAAAGCTTAGCTTAATGCTGCCGTTTGGATTACTTTTAAACGAGCTTTACGCCTCCTTCCTTCCCCATCCTTAAATGAAGGTTCCCAGTGGACTCGCTTCAGTTCATCCCAGAGGAAAGTTCGAAGAGGAGAATATTTTTATTTTCCTATCGTTCAACGATATTTATATAATATCCAGTAATCTAGCTCTTGCATAAGTGAGAAAAGTTGCACATTACCAAAAATCCTCTGCTATTTTAGCTCAAACTCGATTTTCAATTTCTCCCACTTCCTCAAGGTTCATTGGGTAAAAGCGGAAAAGTTGGTGTGAAGTTGAGTGAAACTAGAACGGTACTGGACTCCGGATATCATCGTTGTTGAGCTGACTGAGCTACTTGCTGTAAATCGGGAATTACATCACCCCATAATCACCACTTGCATCACCGTACCAACTGGTGTAAAGCAAAATCCGCAACGGAACCACACAGGACAGAGCTAGTGTAAGAGTAAAGTGGCGGCTGAGTTATTTTCGTACTCGTTTTACTTTCACCAGTTAAACTCTATGCCCTCTCGCCGGCTTCTGGCTCGTTTTTCCTTTCCGCTTCCTATTTTATTCCCACATGTAGATCTTATTTCGACGAGAAGGAGCAACATCAGAGATAAACACTCACACACACATGGACAGCCAGAGATGAAATTTCCTTGAAATTGCATTACTTAAGTAGGTAGGTTATGTATGACGTATCTCTCCGGTCTCGTAATCACAATCCTGTTGATAAGCCTTGTTATCTTTCATACTTTCAATTCCTATGCAACATGCATTCATCGTGCACACACATTTCGCCTGCAGCCAGACCAACCGCACTGACTACATATCTACTAGATTACTTTCATAACATGCACCAGTTCCAATTTCAAGAGTACCAAAGCGGCTCCATTTCTTTTGGTCTTTTAGCCGCTCAATCAATACCAGTGAAGGCTAAGGCTAAAGTTACGCAACGTGACGTTGCCGATTGGTGATGGGAAACTAAAATGAAATTGAATAAAGGGAAAAGTCATTTTTAAAGCTTTGAAAATATTAACGCTCGTGTGGACAAGGATCTATTTAATAAGCTTGTGCTTTACAACGTATTCGTGTATTTGCTAGAAATTTCTTTTAGTACCTATTTAACTCGGCTAAAGAATGAAAAGAAAAGATGAAATGTGGGCGCAGTAAGAAGTTGCGATATTATAACTTCATATTATTCATATATACATTACATACCTCAATGTTAGTAAGACAACGAGCTAAAACTTTATTTTAACAATTTTCTCAAACTCGATAACTTAAATAAGTCAAGGTTACTCTACAGAAACGAAACAAAAATTCAGGGAAATGTTTTTACCGTCGTATCCCATGTTCATCACTTCAAGTGTCACGACACTTCATGAATCGGAATATGAATGTCACACGGCAACATTATTAGTATTCTGGTACAATTTGAATAATTAATTTGCATATTCCCATTTTCTCCATGGTTCGTTTATTTTATTTTCACAATGAGAAACGAAAAATACTCGTTACATTGCTAACAATAAGAAAAAGGTTAAGGTTTAAGGGGCAAACATATTTGGGACATGAAGAATGAAGGAAGTAAGGAAAAATCACTACAGTCTCGAAATTTAAAAAAATGTTTTTTTTGTTTCTTGTTTGGAGCAATTTTTGCTTGTTTAAGCTGACTGAGTGTCATATGCTGTCTATGAGGACTTTATAGACTTAGAAAATAAATTTGGAATTATGAATTAAGTTAAGCTTAAAGCGTAAAAATACAAAATGAGCTTTCAAATTTCCTGCTCACCTCACCGAAAACATCTCTAGTTTAACTATTGAGAATCTCTTTAAGAGAAACAAATTCGTATGTTACATTATGTAACTTACATATGTATGCAGAGGAAAGTGGGAAAAGCAGACTTTGCACCTATTTGTCGTTACTTGTAAATGCACGAAACCAAAAAACAGAAGAGAAAAACAAACAAAAACATAAAATAAAATGAAATATCGCTTGTTTACCAACTGTTTGGTTTGCTTCCTGCTCTCTTTTGTTTGCTTCGTCGTTTATTTAATAATCTATTTTTACGACTGTCCAGTCTTAATGGAGGAAGGGGACGGAGGAAGGAAGTGAAAGCAAGATGTATAAAAATTGTGAAACTCGGAGAGACGTTCACTTTCACTTAACTAGATTGAATTCCCTTGACTCTCTTTCTCTTGCTTTTTTGAACAGTTTAAATGCCAAGAGGTAATTGTATGCTGCCAAGCCATGGTTTTATACCAGCAGGTTAACTGGGTTAATTCGGATTTTGCCAAGTGGACAAAAAATTCCTGCTTTTTTTAGTGTGTTTTGTTCTCTTCTGTTACTGGAGGCCCTTCCCACGCAAAATATCTCCGTTATGAAACTGAAACACAGCGTCTAATAATGTAAACCCTGTTCGATAACATGAAGTATCTCCGAGTTGCATGTACAAGTGTCCGTCATCTTCCATACAGCAAATTTTTTTTTAAAAGAATGTTTCTGATTCTTGGAAACGTGTTTGGTACAGTTAGAGTCAGTTTTTCCTTTCTTGTCATATAATTTAATGTCAGGGAAATGTAAATGCAGCGCTGAGATAGAAAACTATGGTCAAGTGTTCTCTTCATTATCGAACAGGGTGTTCATGTAACCATTGCGAAAAAAGCTGAGTGAAACATAAATATCATGAATTCCTGTTTAAGTCAGCCAGTCCAAGCATAAATACCAAGAATTTTATTGTTGACCAATCCCTCGGTTACTGTTTTCCAGTTTTTTTTAACAACAAAAATGAACACGGCTCAAACTCGAGTTTTTTCCTTCCTGGGGAAAAACACAAAGTGAAGGCAAAGCAACCACAAAAATTGAAACGCTCAAAAATATTCTTTAGTTCATAGTCACGTATTGGAAAATAAAGAGTAAGAGAGGAATTTTTTATTACGTCTGTAAGGTTTTACCTAGCTTCACAGGTTAAATGTACTGCTGTTGCTACCGCGGAGAAAGTTGTGAAAGTAAAGAAATTTGGAGAGTAAAACCCAAGTCTACTTTAAGTCAGGTAAGTAGAGAAAGGGAAAGTCTCACAAAGACTTTGTCATTGTCAGTGGCGTGCAGTCTTTTTAGCAGAATGTAATCTAATAAATTATTATAATGTAATATTTTTATAACAAAGTAATGTATAGTGCAAGGACATGAAGTCAATGTCTCCATTTTTAGTCCGCTAATCTCCCCAAAGTCACACGCTCACCTCAGCTCGTTCTCACGAAAGTCAAGTCAACTTTTTTCATATCTTAGGCAGTCACGTCGCCCATGACTATGACAGTGTCAAAAATCCGTCGGCACTTTACGTAATAGGATAGACATGAACATGAAATGAATGACAAAAAGTGTATAGAAAATTAATATTGACTTGAGTCTCAATCCAACACTCTTTGGTCACACACAATGAAAATGAAAAAGGACGATTCGCAACTGACTGAATAGCAACAGATGAACAGGAAAAAAGAAACTTGGCGACAGTGAAATTGAAAGTGAAAGGAGAGAAAGTAGATAAAAATAGTCTCAATAATAGTGGCGGCCGTTGGCGACACTCTATACACACTATTGCATCATCAAATCTAGCCTTCAAGCCATTCTGATTGTGCCAATCTGGAAGAGTTTCCAGACAGCAGACGATAACTTTCACAGTAAAAGAGTCGACGACAGGAGGTAACATATTTTTGTCAATTTCGTCAAAAAAAAGTTGTTTTACGAGAAAGTGAGAGAAACTGTGTTTTGTCTGATTTAAAAGAATATGATATTTATTTTGAAAGCGGCTAGACTTGTTGGATTCATATTTTATTTAATTTTACATGTCACATTAAGATCATACATTTAGTTACAATGTATCATTATTTAAAACATCAGACAGCTTCATTTTATCATCATCTTCATTAACGTCGCCCACGCCGTTGTTACTGCCATTTCCACGTGCAACCGAGAGAAACTGCTGCTGATTCTTCTTTGTTAAAAGGAAACAGCTCAATTTTAAAAGCTTCGATGCATGAACTCCATAATATCTTACTTGAATTTGGATGGCGGATGTGTGCGAAAATGGATATTTTGGGACCAACATAAATAGTAATGAAAAAAGATTGACACGGGAAACGAAACTACTAAAATTTTGTAGAATTAGAATTTATACGTAACTTGATGTGTAGCACACCGGCAAGTGATATCCGATCGTTTCATTGTTTATTTAATTTTCTACTTAATCCGGCCTACAACTGATAAATAAAGATTGATCGATTAAGAAATCAAAGTGGAATAAAGAGGATACTCGGACGAAATTTAGTTTCACTTTCAAGTCCAATTGTATTGGTATACGAGTGAATCTCCAGAATGTAGCTAAATTCAGACAAATCAGTAAAAAACAAAAGCGATAGTTAACAACGGCCGCACCCACGTCAAACGTGCTGTTTCTATGTATTTAAAACCAAAAATACAGGGAGGACTTTCGAGAGAATTGTCTCTCATCCTCCGCGTCGTGTCTATTTTTGGAGGCGGTTGGGTCGCACTGTTTCTTTAAAAACATCCATCATGCGTCAACGTCATGAATAAATTAATTTGCTTTACTCGCCTCCGCTTTCATGTTTATTTGACATAGCAACAAAGCACATCACAACTACCTAACCGACACTACAACATCAACCACGCCAACTTTCTTAATGCTAGTTTACCTTTGCTGCTCACTTCCAATATTTAATGCAACCACGGCCACAGTGGAATCTTGCATTGAATTAGGCATATTGCCACAAGAAAGCCGACCAGCCTGGCTTTATTGAAGTAAAGCTTATCCAACTTATTGTTGTCGGAGGGTTCAAAAATAATACAAACTTTTTTATACATCTTTTAAGGAGAAAAGTCGGTTGGAGTGATTTCCAATTTGAATACAAATAACTTCCTCCCATTCCGGTTCCTTTGTGGAAATAATGAATAAAAATACATGACAGCGTGCGACAACTCAACTTTGCGTAATTCGCCTCTGAATTGAAAATTGTGTCATTCAATTCAACGAGTTAGGAGGAAACTTTACCCAGTTTCTCCTGACGACATTGAGGTAAACTTTTGAATTTTCAAAATGGATTCCAATTTATTAGGGAAAGTTAATACTTTCAATGCCAAGCAAAAACCAACCCAGGTCTAACTTAATCCTTTCAAATAAAAAAGTATTTTTACTTTTGGGCAAGGTTATGCCGTGCCCAGCAAATCGTACATAGGAATGGAGTTTCGACATTGACATTTAATTGTGCAGTACAACCAGCATAAAAAGTTTTAATGGATGTTTATGAAACGTGATGACGTATATAATCAGATAGTGGTAGCAAAAGGTTTCGTAATGCGATTTTGAGTAGAGGAATTAATGGGCGTGTTTTCCCGTTACGCAAACCACCATATGATAAATAATGGGACGGGGAAAGAAGTCGACGTGACACATCCTGCATACGCGTTCTGTACTTTCTACTCTAAAAATGGCACTGTTTTGTTTACTCTTTACTCTGAAAAAATCTATTTTAGAATTTTGTTGTTGTCGTTGGAACAATTCTTGAATCTCGAGATTAATTTCCTGCTTTGTCAATTCTCCTACAATTTCCATCTGTAGTTGTGTAGTTGATAAATAAGTTAATTTGAGCTGAAGCGCAACATGCTGAAAAGTCCCAGTTAAGACGGTTTACGTTGAAATTATTAAATCACGTAATTCCGTCAAATTTCTTTTTCCTGAAAACATCTCGCAAATCTCGTCCAATTTTCACTTATCAAGCAATGTGATGTGATGCCATTTCCTCACGTTTCAATCTACCTACCAGCACAACTCTCTCACAACTCCGGCCTCCAGCTACCATGTGTAATATCAATCCTGCCCACGCAGTGTCAATCATGAAGTAAAATGAAAAGGGACGAACATTTCCAGCATTCCGCTCGTACTTTAAATTCTCTTCCATCTTCCTATCTAAAGTAGGTGACATTTTTTTAAAGAGTGTGAAATACTTTCACCGTTCACACGATGATGAAATGATGAACCCCTTGCCAAAAAGAATTTAGTTTCCAGGTCACAGTATATGGTACAGTTTTTAAATGCGAAATTGATTTTTTTCACGAAAATGTCCTTTTCTCAGTGTGCGCATCTTCTCATCACCCTTCATCTTTCTTCCGCCATCCCTAAGAAGATTCGAATTCAATTTGTTGAAGAGTGATAAGGGTAAAGGGAACGCTTTTCTAGGATGTTTTCTTTTGTTTATGGATCACAAGATCTTTGAGAACAGGAAAGCAAAAATGTTCCCAATGACCACGCTCTGCATGACTCCTCTTGTTTAACTACACGTGACCATCATGGTAATGAGAAATGATGGGAAGTGTACGATGTGACACAGCAGATGCACACAAACATATTTAGTAGTAGAAGCTACTAGTATGTATGTACATACATATACGACTATTATAAAAAAATCAATTTAGATTAAAAGGGTAACAAAAACTTTAAATTCCAGCAGCACATTTTGGCTAACCTGTATTGTTTGTCTTTAAAATTGCGCTGTGGTGTGTGTAAAGCTCACCTTGGCATGTATCATGATGATAGTAATCTGTGTAATTTGTACTTGGTTGTAGCTGTACCACATAATACATAAAATGAAGAATTTTAATTTTATTGTTTCCCAAAAAAAATCAATCGAAGCCTCTTAGTCTCTTTTACCAATCTACCGAAAACATGAGCATTTCAAACTAACCAATGTTAATAAAAGTTTATCGATTTCTTCGAATTCAAATGTGAATTGCTCGTTATTTCAGTCCCAAATTTCGGCTTCAACTCTCTCAAGAATACTCTAAGAAATTCATAGAAAGGAACAAGATGAAAATTTGCTACCTGTTTCTTTTTTGCTTCGCTTTTATTCTTTTTTACTCGAGTGCCTCTCCAACTCAAATCATCTCAAGTACAATTCAAACAATGGAACTTGGAATAGCTGTCGACTATTTGTACAAAGTGGATGATTTAACAATTCAAAGAACGTTGATTGAATATGAAAAAGTAAGGCGGCGAATTTTTTGTAAATGAAATTCGTTATTCGAAGTAGACATTTCAAATGATTATATTTTTATAGATTATGTCACATGCTGAATTAAGATTCTCATTGTGATAAGATGCGGGAAGGAAAAGTTGTTGGGAGAAGAGGCTCCATCCTCGAGATGAGTTTGGAGAGTGGAAAGAAATGGTTGACATTTGACATGGCCGTGAGAATGAGGCCAATGATGGATTCTAAAATGACACTTTTCAATTGGAGTGGGAGAGAAGATGACTTTTCCTTCCCCGTTTCCCAGCACAACTTCACTTTCTTCAAAGACTGGCATTGAAAATCTACTTTGGTTGAGATGAAATCGAATTGACATGACGTGCTTACCTTATGCATGTACGTACTTTAATAATGATATGATAATTTATTTTATCGAATTGCAATTCAAATTTATTCACAGATATAACCCACCTATCTGTCAGAGTGGAGATGTCTACAACAACATGTCGTTTTTGTTAGTTATTTCTGGAACTGTTTGTAATCTGCGAAGAAATTGCGTTGCAAACTGACTGGCGGACGCCTCAAGAAAATATTGTAACATTTAGATTACATGAGGACCAATTTTGATTCGACTTCTTAACCTTGTGTATGTCCGCTGTCGCGTCTTTTTACTTGTTTCTAGCTTGTCGGAATTGGGATTTATTACAGAGGATAAAAATAAATCTTAATATTAATATCTTAGTGCAAACTTCCGTCTAGTTATTATTGTTATTATTATTTTGTTACCAACTCATCATATCGCAAGAGCCGGCAGCCAAGATAAGAATTTTTTGCTAATTTGGTGATCTTGGAAGTAAATATCGAAGCAGATTGAGTTTCATCATCGGGGCCATGATGATATCGGATTAAATCAAAGTAACCTTCTCTTTTTGGAAGTGGGTGGCGTATGGCGTAGCCATGATCATGATCTTCGCGGCGTCCCTTAGCAAGTAGAATGAAGTAAAGCATAATTATATTCTTTGATATACTGTGTGTGTATATGTATGTGTATGTGTGCGCGTAGAAAATAAATCAAGATCATGCTACACTTACTCGCAAAGTAAAAGCAAAATTAAGCGTGGCCTGATAAATAAATTCGCCCTTTCATCTACCATCTTTGGGATTTCAATGAGAAAAAAGCAAAGGCCTTGGAGATGGTGATGGTGACATTCAAGTCAGTGTAATGTATTCTGGAGACACTTTATTTCATTCAACCGGAAATAAATTATGTGACACTACAGTAGCCATGTCGGCATCACAAAAAGAAGAATCTCACAGTGGGAAGTCATGACATGACAGAAAAGAAAAATTATTATTATTATTATGAAACGAAAAGAATTGACGAAGAAAATTGTCCCGAACACTGCTATTCAGGAAAACGTAAGTGGGCCATCAAGAGGCATTCAAAGCCGCCGGAAATGTTTACTAGGGGACCAATTAAAACATCAACATGAACCGCTCTTTCCTTTTGTCTCTTTGCTTTGACTTTCTCTGCTTTCTCCAGTTTTATTGTTGGTGCTTCGGCTAACTGTCCGCGGAAGTTCAGTACATAAAAATAAAGCAAGAAGGAACAGAAGGACGCCAAAGCTCCCATCAATTTCGATTTGAAGGAAAGAGTGTCTTGGTAATAGTGTATCAGGTAATAATAATAACAGCAATAAAATGAAACTCGCATCACATCTTTTTTAAGGGGAACAGAGAAAAGACATAAAAAGATTTTTTATTGCCAAAGTTCCTTCGAACCAGGACTTTCTCTGTTCCTGCATGAGTGCCCTGGAAACATGCACCTACTTCATAATTTCCCCTTGTCATTTATTTTTCCTTCGACGTAGTAGGGCAATCTTTGTCTTTTTACTTGCCATAGTTTCAAAAGCAATTTCCCATCAAAAGTAAAACCGTATATCAAAAGTGACCTTTATGTAATTGTCCAGTGGAACGTGAATCAATCAATAAAGAACGATTTGGTAAATTGGTATCATTTTGCTTTCAATGTGAAAAACCACAACAAAGCATATCCTTTGGCGACTATCAAACTGAATAAAGCTGCGTGCAAAGGTCATCCAAGGTAAATGGAGGCGGATTTATGAAATTCACGATGCCAGATAAATACATTTGCATAGTCATTATTGTATGTAGGATTTAAGTACATAAATATGTGGGCAAAATGTTGAGTGGAAGGCTGCGATTTCTGAGCATGGACCTGAATCTGATTCTGAATGTGATTTCCATCCCACATAAAACTCATATTCCAACACGACGCCACCATGTATTAGAACGAGGCGTCAGTTCAAGTGCGTGGGTTTTTCTCATCTTGTCATCGCCATGAACAAGATCAAGCTGAAAATTGTGCTATTGCATTATACAAATTTGAACTTCCTGCAAGTATGGCCAAATTATTGCCACAAGCAATATTCAATTCCACTACTATATTTAAATTGGTGTATAGATGGAATTATGTGTGTTATTTGAGCAAACCCTACAATTTAATTGAAGCTATTGAATTAAAATTATTATAAAAAAGGAAAATGTCTCGAGCTTCAAACATATTTATCTTTCTCATTGATTCATTGTCTTTCACTGCACTACAGTTGTGGTGGCATTGTGCATCCATGAAATTCTTTTTCTTCTCTATTTGTTCCATTTATTCTGTCCACGTCAGAATTGGAAAAGAAAATGGCCTTTTTCTCAAAGAAAAGAGACATTTTATCTCACGATGGCTTTCTCTTTTATCCGGACGAAGATCCACCACTCCAATTTTTCTGTCCAATTTCCCCATCCTCATTTCTATCATCCCTTCCAGTCCGTCCGTTTTTATTGAAATGCACACTCAAGCTACTAGAAAAGCAGGGCAAGAAGGCGACAAAGGAAGTAAAGTGTCTGTTTAGAAAGAGTGGCAGAGAAAATTAAATGGATAATTCGTATTCCACTCGAGTGTCAAACAAATGAAGTGAGTACTGAGAAACTAAAACAAAGGAAAAGGGAAAATGTTTCACTTTCAAAAGAGACAGCTCCGGATAAAAGGTAAAGAAAGAATTCGACAGTTCCAACTCTTACCTAATGCCTAATTTTCTTTTTCGCCTCTTCCTTTTCTCTTTAATTTTGCTCACAGCCTTTAAGCTTTCATTAAAATGTTACGCTACGTCGTCAGCCTAAAAAATTACTGTTAAAAATGCAGTGAGTAGCGAGTGGACTTGGAAAATGAAAAAAAAACGCTGTCTGTGTGACCCAAATCCATCGAAATGACCAACAAAACCGACCTGACTTAAACTATGTGACAAACTATGTGACAGGACTTGATATGCGATGGTGATGTGGTGTCAGACTGAAATAAAAAAGGCAAAGATGAGATAAATGTGTGGACGAAAGAACGAAACGAGAGAAAAGCAAAATGAAATAAAAAGCATCCCCGTCACCTACACTCAATTTGATTCACACCGCCAGGTCAAGACTAAAACAAAGCAAGGGAAGGTAGAAACCTAAAATTTTGTCACGCCCAGGATAAAAAGGCAGACAGTTTTTTTCTGTGCTCCACTCCACTAAAGTTGACGCCAGAGCTCACCTAAAAATTCTCCACATCAACCTCGCACCTTTTGTCCTTTTTTGGCAACAATTTTTGTCCTCCTATTTTTATTTTCTCTTTTTCCCAGCAACAAAAGCAAAATCAACATTTTTCCCTCGTCTCTATTTCTGTCTTGGAGAAAATCCCCCAAAAACCTTCGTTTCTCGAGTTTTTTGTTTGATGTCTTTTTATTCTATCAGCGTGTCCGTCTCAGCTTTAGCCACTGCGTTCAACGATTTTTGTTTCCTTTCTCTGCGCATTTTTCTCAATCTTTATTCAGGGCAAGTGTGAATTTTTGTTGCGGTTTTTTAGGAATCCTCCCCGCTGTTTTCTCTTTCTTCCTGTAGAAGGGCATACAAATATTTTCAATATCCTCTACATCTGCACAGAAATCAATTTTCGGAGGGAGGAATGGAATTTGTGTGAAATATTTCCCATTTTTTGGAACACGGAGATCAAAGAAAATGGAAGGAGAAAGCGAAAGGAAAACACCAGAGCGACGGTGTCTCCGCTAGAAAAGAATGCAATAACGGAATAAAAAATATCTCGCTGAAATGAAGCCGACAATATAATATTTTGCTCCTTTTTATTAACCAGGAGAAAATATAATTTCAGTTTGGAAAATGTGGAGTGAAATTGGAGGCTGGATGAGTTCGTCTGAGCTGGAAGCACTCCAGTCTGGAGTATGAGGATGCGGACTGAATGAGACAGGAGAAAGTAAAGTGGTAAGATGAGACAAGATGATGAAAAGAACCGCAAAGTTTCCTTGACTCTCATGATCAAGAGCACAATTGTTTTATCCCCTGGTGATGAAATGACATGGAGAGCTTTTCGTCTTATAATTGTAAAGCCAATGTGACGCCTTCTGGTCATCAGGTGTCACGCAAAGTAAGGCAAAAGCCAAGAGATTTCCAGTGGAAAAGTTGAAGAGGAAAAGTAAGTACAAAGTTAGGATCTGCCTTGTCACACTCCAACTTTTCAATTTCTCCCCTCTCACAATCATACAACATCATAACAATTCCACAAATCAAAATCTGTTGGAGGCGTTACTACAAAGACGGCCCCATTCAGCGTCTAGGTGAGTTGTCAGAATGATGCCTTATAAGAAGGTATGCAATTGATTTAGAATTGATGAGCTTTCTTCATCTTATCATACTGTGAAAAAATATGAAAAAAACAAAACTTTTTTTTGGGCAAAATTACTTTTAACTCTAAGCTATGTGAGTTTATGAACAACTGATGCAATCTCCAACTTTCTTGCTTTCCTTTGTCTGATGAAATCTTCTCGGAAGTATATGGCGGGGTTAAAATGAAAATTGATGCGCCATTCATTTCATAGACGTGTTTACCAGAGGAATCCACTTATGAAGACACGTTGTTAGCATAGGTGCGTCTAATATAGAACACCCGAGGTAACACAAAACAACGCAATACAAAATCCTACAATTCTTTTGCTTATGCAATGTAATTTAAGTGCCTAATGTACCTATAAAGTACAAAGGTGTTTTTTCTTTGTAAAATTCAAGTTAAACCTCTTTTTGCTTTTGTCCTTGGCTAGCAGGCAATTCTTAATGTAATAACACATTCAAAAAACTTGTTTACCCGAGGATCAAATGTATCACATTTTTGCGTCGTAGTTGTATGTAGTTAATCAAAAAAATTGTAATTATACGGCAGCGTAGTTATTTATTATGAGCATAAATAATTGCTATCAAAATATCGTTTTTTTTTTCATTACAGCGCAGGCGGATGAGGGCGGAAGAAAACAAAATGAAAAATTAAAAAACACCTGGAATATTCAAGTGTACATAGCATGAGAATTGTTTAGCTTTTTGGATTTTGTTCACCCTAAGGTTTTGCTTCACCGTTTTTGTTTCTTTGTACCCTACTGGAATTGGAAAAAATTACAAGGAAATTGTTTGTTTCGTAAGAAAGAAAATTGAAAACATAGCCTTGTGCTCTAACCTAACTCTTTTTGCAGGAAGAAAAACAAAGCCGTTTATCGAAATTTCACAATTCACAGTTTCAATTAGTGGAAATTCCATTGCGAAGAGAAAATGAGTTACGCAGAGCACGTTCCAGGCGGATGTTTGAGAGTTTTCTTATTTCGCAGTTTGAAAGACCGCTTAACCTTCATGTCTTTTTCAGTTACGAGCGATGCCATTGTCGCATTTTCAATGTCCACTGATGCAACTATTTTTTCTTCCGCAAATTCAAGATCATCTGAAAATAAAGGTCACTCCAATTACTGAGCTATGTCCCGGTTTCCTGTCGTTTGTGTCCAAATCTTATTTCATTACGTATACAGGTTCAGTTCAACTTTCACCACGATTTTTGAGCATCCCCCCATTGGAGGAATTGGACACGTGACTCGGTTCCACAAACAGTTCATACAGTCCAAAGCATTATCATATGACGCTTTAACAACAAAAACTCAACAATAATTACATTAGTTTAATCCATGCGAAAGTCCAGTTGCAATGACAACGTGAGAAGGACAGGAGGGGGACGCAACACTCGTTTCCCTTTTCTTCTAACAAGTTTTCCACTTTTTAGACAGTCGACACAAAAATAATGTTTGGAAACAATGAGCTTCCGCTCTGAGTATACGGTATTACGATGTTCATAATCATACCCATGATTTCGAGTGGTTGAGACAGTCACAAGAAAAGTTTTTTACTCCTAACTAAAAAAGTTTTTAACGGAGTTGAAAAAATACAGTTTTTGTTTGATCTTCTTGATGACCACCAAAATCGTCGGTTGTTTATTCTTTAACCGGACACTCAGGAAGCTCTCAGTCTCTTTTATACGCTTTTGTTTCTTTTTGCAAGCCTCGGTTTTTATTTTCATTTTTATCCTTGAAACAAGGATAAAAACTCAGGATTTATTTGGATGAAGACAGCGACAGACAGAGAAAATTTCTTTCTTTTTAGTCGGTAGGCAAAAACTTTTCAGTCAGTTAGGTAAGTTGACCATCTCGGTAAGTAATGTAATGAATGATTTGATGACAAAATAAAAATAATAAGTAGAATTTAAAAACCAAAGGTCTTTTGTAACATTGTTGTTAGCATTGTCGTCAAACCCTTTAACCCCCAAAGATAACCTTTGTTTTCTGTCTTGAGGGATTAAAGGTTTCCTGTTTGCTTTTCACCATGTAACTTTTTCTAGACTTTTTAGGTGGATTAATCAAGAGATATTTTAGTGGAACCATCAGAATAAAAATAAGAAGGAGGATCTTTTCGCTGCATCTGCAACATTGTAAAAAACAATTTCCCTCCCAAAAAAATCCCAACTTTCCCATTCTTAGGGGTTTTACCACATTTTCCCTTCTTTGGCTTTGGTTTGCATTTTTTGGCAAATGCGCGGATTTTTTTCTTTGGATAATAAATGAGAATGGAGAGTGGAGGCTTAAAGTGGGAAGATAATGCTTCCTTTGACTCCACTCCAAAAATAAAATCGAGACGCTTTTTCTACTGAATAGATAATTAAGATAAGCAAAAAAGTACGTGGAGTTGGAGAAAATGTAAAAAAATGAATGGAGACGAGGACGAGACTATGCATTTTATGACAGCAGTAGCGGCGTGTTTTACAACCAGGGCGGTGAATAAACGTCTGGTAGGTGGCTACACGAAATCAAATAGAAATAAAAAACTGCAAAAAGACACGAACGGGCGAAGTCGACTTGTATATTAGGAATATTTATAGCCCCAAAATATAACAATGACTTTCCCAGCGACTGCCAAAATAAAAATAAAAGGCAAATGGATTTTTCCCTTGTCTTTAGTTTGTAGCTTCTGGGTAAGCACGGTGCATTAGGGTACGTTTATGGTAAAAAATGGCTCCGGGATCAATTCAGTGACTTGACGTGTTTAGGTAGACACCAGGAAGCTCAAAAAGTACCTTTGTGTCAGTCATTTCGTGACGAAAGTCATATCATGGATATTTCATGAACTCAAACGAAATACTTTCTTTCAAACAAATCTGACAGAGAAAACTATTAAATTCTTTTCAAAGTTTAACAATAAGTGGGTGAGACAGATCGTCGCATCATTATGATGGCCACATTTCATTTTGTCATTTTTATTTCTTGTTATTGTGTTATTTTTCTTATTTGGCAAAAATTCACATGATAACTTTTTTCCTCGAAGTCTCCTTGAATCCGAATAACATTCCTTGCCAACTGTCATTGTGGAAATGGAATCAAACGACATTCGACAAAAGTCCGTTCCGCTTATTTCCTTAAACAAATCCTGTTTTATTTCCATTACCGAGAAAAAACCAATCCTTTTTCAAAAATTCTCCCAAAATTATTTTCCATTAAAGTGTTAAATTGGTGCTAAAATTTACGCCAACACCAACACCTAACAGCAACAACAACTGTGTGTGAAGTAAGCAAGTTCTACTCTACTTTTGAACTAAAGGGTGGTTTTTAAATAAGTAACACAGTCGTGTTTTCGAGAAGTCATTTTTGAAAAATCTGTTGAACAACGGTGCTACGTTATATCAAGTGTCAACTATGGGGAAGAGGAACTT